>JAWNLV010000136.1:90000-287500 GCA_035042125.1 Drosophila longiperda | reverse complement strand
TGGATCCATAGGATCTAACAAAGTTTGGCTGAAATTTAGCAAAGGGAGCTGCTTACCTGCCACTTTTGGTGATGACCATTTCGGTGCCGAGCTTGTGGAACTTCTCCCATAGATCCTTGCCTTCGAGTGTGACCTTCGGATCATCGACGACGCCATCGTCCTCGGGTTGAAGGGCACGAAGCGGTCGCATCGCCGGATGCAGCTGATGGGCAACAGCCGAAGCGAGCACCACGTCCTCGGCGGTGGTGTAGGCGGTGCCCAACGGGTGATGTGCGTGCGGATGCGCCGGATGTGGGGGAAAACGCAAGCCGCCGCTATACAGGCCCGGATGATGGGGCCCCGCCGGACTGCCAGCCAAGGCGGCGAGCGCAGCGGCCGGGAAATACGGCGGCGCCGGATGCTGTTGCGGCCCCAAATGCTGCTGGGGATGCTGCTGCTGTGGATGCGCTGGATGCGAGTGCAAGCCCGCTCCGTGTGGTGGTGGTGGTGCTGTTGCTGTTGGATGCGCTGTTGGCGGCGGTGCTATTACGTTGGGTGAATGATGCGCGGGTAGTGACGACGATGATGAGGACGAAGGCGGCGGCGCTGGTGCTGCACCTGATCCAGATGCAGATCCTGATCCAGCGGGAGGCGGTGTCGCTGTGGGCGTCGTTGCCTGACTCCCGCTCAGTGGTTCGGTGGTGCTCAAGTGATTTTTGTTGTTGTTGTTGTTGTTGTTGTTATTATTATTATTGTTGTTGTTATTATTATTGTTGTTGAGGCTGCTGTGGTTGCTCTGCGGCGACAGCTGCGACGGCGAACTGCGAAAATTGCCGGCGCCACCCGATATTGGCGAGCTGAGCGCCTGAGCTGCTCCTGCTCCCGAGCTGCTGCTGTTGTTGTTGTTGTTGTTGTTGTTGCTACTGTTATTGTTGTTGCTGGTACTGCTGTTGTTGTTATTATTGTTGTTGTTGTTGTTGCTGTTGTTGTTGTTGTTGCTACCCGCCGTCAACAGCGACGAGACGCTGAAGTCAGTGGGTCTTTGCGAGAGCTGCAGAAATGGATGATATGCCATCCCATTTGCGAACCTGGCGAATGGATCCTCAGCAGACTGATGAAGTAGCAGCTCCTGGACGTCGTATCTCATTACATTACAATTTCATCAACATGTGCGTCACGCGAAAAATTTATTTTTATTCTGTGTACGATTGCTAAAAAAAAATATGCGTTGATTTTATTTGTTGTTGTTGTTGTTGTTGTTGTTGTTACAGTTGTTGTGGTTCGGCAGGTACTTTTTGTTTTTAAGAGATTCGTTTTTTTTTGTTGTTTTTTTTGTTGTTGTTGTTTTTACAAATATTATTTATTTTTTAACACACACACACACACACACACCAGCACGTCATATATTTGTGTTTTGCTTTTGCTCTCTTTATATTGGTTATTATTAATAATATTATTATTATTATTATATATGTATGTATTCTTTTGGTCACAAGCTTTCTTTAGACTTATTATTGCTATATTGCTTAAGCGAAAAAAAAAATATTCTTGTTTAAAAAAATGTGTTTCTGTTTGCTGTTTTGGCGGCGGCAAAACGTCAACGCGACGGCGACGCGACTTAACGTTTGCCCTTCCACAGATGGTTCTTTTTGTTTTGTCAGTTGTTAATGTTAATATTGTGTTAACAAAAGCAGCTTTATTAACAAACGAACAAATCAAAAAAAAATGGCTAAATAAAGCAATTGCTGCTGTTGGTGTTGCTGCTGCTGCTGCTGATGTTGCTGAAGCAAACGACAACGGCACGACGACAACATACAAACGGTGGCAACACAAACGACGACGACAACGACGCCGATACGAACTAAACGCCGGTCGCTTCCAAACTGGGGAATACACACACGGACGCAAGCAGCGCAACCCCGAAGACAAAACACGACGCTGCTGCTGCTGCTGCTGCTGTTGCTGCTGCTCTGCCGACGCTTTTTGGCGAGTAGCAAACGAGTAAGAGCGAGCGAGCCAGAGAGAGCATTGTATGTGTGTTGAATTTGTCGGTCGGCTGGGCGTGCGAGTGAGTCGATTGGGTCGTGGCTGCCTGCCCGACTGCTGGCTGGCTGCTTGCTTGGGTGTGGGAGCAGGGCAGACAGACACTGAGAGAACGCGACTCGATTTTTGGGTTCCAATAAGAAAACCTAAAACCAAAGTGTTGAGTTGACGCTTTGCGTGTTGCATGTGTGTGTATTTGTATGTGCATGTGTGTACAGACACACAAAAGCAACAGCATTATTTTGACAAACCAACCAGCAGCAGCGACGCCAGCGTCAACAGCAGCAGCGACGCCAGCGTCCAAGGCGTGTGACAAGCAGTGTTAGAAGTAACAAGGCAGCTGACACCAAAAGTGCAGCGCGCCAGAAAAATGGCTTAAAATTTGAGCGACGGCAGCAAAAAAAAAAGAGTATTAAATCCAAGTAAAAAAAATAAATAAACAAATTAGAAACAAATATATATATATGCGGATGATGCTTTTTTACTATTGAGGCGGCAGTTGACAAATTACGCGCAAGCGAAGAATTCACTTGAATTGGTAAAATGTTTTTTTTGCTAGAGGGTTGGAGTTTGGGGAGGGGGTTCGCTTGTTAGTGAGGTGAACTGAGGTAAGCTGAGGACCCAAGCCTGCTCTGCTTACGCAGAGATAAAACAAACAACATAAAGGGTTCGGTATAGGTAGCTATGAATTGGAGGAGGGCAAGCAGTCCGAGCCAATTACTTTTTCTGATCAGAATGTGAAGTGCGATCGAGTTAGAAAAGAGCTTTTCACAAGTTTGCTGAGCAAATCAGATCAGAGCTTTTGAGCAGGCAATGCTCAAAGTTTAAGGGATCACATGAAGCTTTTAAAGGAAAACAAAGATTGAGCAACCATATATGTACATGTATCTATGTCGTTTGCATTTATTTTATTATTATTTTGTTTAAGAAAAAAAAAGAAAAAATAATTCTTTGGGAAACAAAAGCCTAAAACATAATTTGACTTATGACATGACAGCAGCAGTGGTAAAATCAATTCAATATCAGGCGAATCAGAGTTGGAGGCAGCACAACCCCTAGGGGTTTGGGGTGGGGGTTGGGGTTGAGGCTGTGGGTAGGTGTGGACGCGGAGGTGAGGTAAAACGCATGTTAGCCGCTTTGGCAGCTTTTATGCGTCCGAAAATTGTAAATACGACGATTTATGGCGCGTCGGAGACGACGGCGTCAACAGCCGTCGCCTAAGCACCAAGTGCGAAAAAGCACACTGAAAAAATGGGAGAGCATGCAGCCAAATCAACAACAACAGGAGCAGTAATAATAATAAGAAGAGGAAGAAGCAGAGTTGGACAAAACTGGACTGACTGTGGCTGTAGGTGCCGACTGGCGTCGACTGGCGTCGACTGGAGCGCGTGTGACAAACTTGACGCTAAGTTTGCGCAAACACGACCAGTGGCTGTGGGCGTTAGTGTGAGCGAGACGGCCAGAGATAGGGCTAGCAAATGAAAGGCAAAGCTCAAGCAGAAGTCACACAAATAGACACACACACACACGCGCAGCAGCAAACAAAGAAGCTTTGGCAGCGGCGACGGCGGCGCCAAAAAGCAAAAACGGCAACGCAAATGTATTTTGTCACACGTTTCCACACACATACACATACACATACACACACACATGCATGCAGAGACACAATAGCACACACAAGCTGAGAGTGTGTGAGCTGGCTGGCAATATGGGCACCGCTTATGCGCAAGAAAAAGACGACAAGCGCAACGACAGCGACGACGACGTTGAACTTGCTACCCGACTGCATATTCTCATTGTTGTTGTTGTTGCTGTGCTGTTGCTGTTGCTGCTGCTCAGCTTGTGTGACAAGTTTAACCACAAACACACACACACATAATCAGACACACACACACACACAGAGATGTACAGCAGCTATAGAGAGCGACGCGCCAGCTAGTTAACACCACACCTCACAATGGCGGCGGCTATGCCAACTCCTCTCTCTCTCTCACACTCAGTGCGCCCTTAGGCACGAGCGAGATGGCGCATATTGTGTACTCTGTCGTCCTGTTGTTGTTGTTGTAAAAGGTGACAACATTTCTTTGCCAGCCAGCATGCGTGTGTGTGTGTGTGTCAGTGGTGTGTAGTGTGAAAAATTACAGCAGCAGCGTTGCCGTGGTGAAGAAAAGACAACGAGAATGCTGCGCGACAGTCAAAGCTGAGAGTGTTGCTGTTGTTGCTTCGTGTTGTTGTTCTTGTTGTTGCTGCGACAGTGTAAAGTAAAAGGCGATTAGTTTTGTGAATGGTGGAAGCTTTTGGTCAAACGGGCAAGGCAACGAAAACATACATATATTACATAAATATATATATATATATATATATATATATATAAAATATGTATATATACACAATACAAATACAGCTCGAATAAATGGATGTACATAAGCAATGCATATATGTTAAAAAAAAAATATATTTTCAAGATTGTTGTTATTTTTTTACATGGACGAGAGTTTATTTCGAATTAGAATTGTTGGACTTTCCAATTGGAATTTGTTGCGCTGTGTAACGCCATCGGATGGAGAAACCTCAAATGCCGTTTAAGCTAAGCGGCAAATTGATATTAACGAACGGCTCTTAGTTACTGTACAAAAGCCAACAATAAATGTGCTTAAAAAGGTGTTGAAAAACAACCAACCAAAATGCCGACTGACGCCTGCAAAAACTGCTCACTCTCAGCCGCTTGCTTGTTTGTATATTGATTAGTTCTCTCTCTGTGTGCTTGTGTGGGTGTATGAGTGTGCTGCTGTGGTGTGTTGTAAAAAGGTTACACCACAACACTGTCGCTGCCGTTGTCTGCAGCATCCAAGTATCCATTCAAGCACTGAGAGCGAGAGTGAGCGTTGCACTCTGAGCGCTAAAGTTACGCTTGCTCTCTCGCTCTCTCAGTCTCAGTCTCAGACTCTCTCTCTCTCTCTCTCTATCCCTCTCTCTCTCGCTCTTGCTTGAAGGGGCACATAGAAAATAACGTTGGTTTTTTTTTGTTAGCGCTTTGTAGCTAATTAAAAGTTTATGTGTGCACAAACACACTTGGCTCAACACACACTTACACCTACACACACACTAACACACTCGCAAACAAATAGACAGACACAGACACGATGCTGCTGCTGCTCATGCTGGCTCATAATTATCTAAAAAACTTTATTTGACGGCGTTTATTTGACTGGCTGCCTTCCCCGCGGGGGTCTGTGTCGCTCTTTTTCCTTCTCTCTCTCTGTCTCTCTCTCTCTCTCTCGCTCTCCCTGTTACTCTTACTGGCTTATGTGTCGGCATGTTTATTTGCTTAACATGGTTTAGTTGCTTCCCTGTGTGTGTGTGTCTGCGAAATTTACAAGCCGCGCGCGTTAAATTATCCAAATATGTTGGGGGCAAAAAGGTGACGACGAATGGGTTTGCCGGCCCCGTGTGTTTGTACATAAGCCCGTCTGTCCCTCTCTCTCACACACACACTGTGTGTGTGTGTGTGTGTGTGTGTGTGTGATTGCCAGAGTAATAAACAACAAACTCTTTACTACAGTGTTCGCACGCAAATTAAAACAGCTTAACATTAAAATCAGCATTTAAAACTAACAATTTCTCTTTTTTTTTTATAACCCAATCATAAATTGAGCGCAAAAAAAATGCTTTATTAGAATAAAATTTGTCGTTTTTAATAAAGAATATTAAAAAAACGCCTACTAAAAGAAAAATTATCAAATTGAAATTGCGTTCATATTGATAAGCTGTAAACTGAGTCAAAAGAGAAGTATTTCATATTATTTTTTATTTTTGATCAGCATTACTATAATAGTCGGTATATCAATATTAGTTGGACCTCCATTTATGCTCATTTTGAGCTCCCTTAGTTAATCTTGTTTTAATTTGGTAGATGTGCATCTAATTGCTTTGGTCACTTGGTATTCTGGTACTGTATCATATAGAATACTTGGGATCGATACAAAAGAGTAGAAACCATTTTCTGATGCAAAATAACTACACAAATGTGAAGTTGAAAATATTTTAATTTATTTATTTTTAAGACGTTTAAAAAAACAAAAAAACAAAGTTTAAACAGTGCAACATTTTTGTGTTGCAAACGAATTGGCAACGAGCATTGTGCTAATCTTTACTTGTGTCAACTTTTAGATATATATATATCTTATATAGGAACATATCACAAGTTGCTTATGTAGCTATGGTCACGCCCACTACTTGCCTGCGTTGACAGTTGCATAAGTTTGTCCCTTCGAACATGGCCAATCAATAAAATTAGCATAAACTTGAATTTCACGCTATCAAAACAATGAATGGAAGTGTTTACATACTTATACACACACGACACATACACACACATATACGCAGTACATGTAAGGGCACGTGCTGAAATTATGGGCACATGTACATATATATATATATATATATGTATGTATATATGAGTATTTCCTATGTAAACACACACGAGAAGGCATCAGCAGCAACAAAAGCGCCATAATAAATGTCTAGCCTTATGTAAACACAGACAGACAAAGCATAGCTATGCAAGTGTGTGTGTGTGTGTGTGTTTGTGATGGGCGAGGGGATGTTGTGTGTTGGAGTGTCAAGTTAAACACGCACACATTCACAAACCGAGTCACGATTGGATAAGAATCCCTGCATTTACATAAAACGAACAACACAGGACAAAAGGACACATCATGACACAAGATTGTAAATTGTGTGTGTGTGTGTGTGTGTGTGTGTGTGTGAGTGTGTGTTGGTGGTGCTGATACAGGGACAATTTTACAGTCGACAAGTCTTGGAAAACGAAGCCAGAAGACCAAGTTGAGTTTTAGATTCAGGCTTTGCATAAGCACATCTCCAAATATATGTTTCCACTAGCCAGTCTTCAATGGCCAACACTCTCTCTTCTCTCTACTCTCTTCTCTCGCCCCTCATCCTTATCTTTCCATTGCTTTCCCCCAATTATTTTTTGTGCTTGTTTTTCATATCCTTTATTTTCGTATCTCATCTGGCTTGTGGTTTTTTCCCATAAAGATACTCGGTTAGTGCCTCCCTGCTTGCCACAAAAACGACGCCATTTTGTCAGATCTCTTTTCACATTGAATTTAGCCTCGGGCAACTAAGTCCGGGCTATATATGGCTCACCCATTAATTAGATTAGATCTCACTGTTGGCCTCCTATTCCTCACAAATTGCTTTGCTTTGCGATAAATATCTCTTATTGGAATTCTGAACTGCTCAAATATCAGTCAAGAAATAATTTAATTTATATCGCACATATATATATATATAAATATATGTTTTTAATTACTCACACACACGTGCATATCGCACACACAACTATTGTGTTCTCCCTTTTGGGCTTCAAATGTGTTGCCTACTTTTGAGCGCCAAGAGCCGGCTTACAGGCCGCCAGCAACTCCAAATGCTCAATTACAGTGAAACGGGAAACAACAATGTGTTGCATGTGTTGTGCACACACATTCGCAAATATACACACACACACACACACACACACACGCATTGGTGTTGTGTTGAATTTCACGCCAGGACCTGCCAAGTGAAGTCGGTAGTTTTTCGCCATTTTTAGCGCGTCTCTCTGACCGCGCACTTCCACACTTTCCTCTCACTCCCCGCCACCCTCCTCTCTCTCCATCTCCATCACTTTCTCTCTCTCTCTCTCTGTCTCTGGCTCTCTCTCTCTCTCTCTCTCTCTCTCTCTTACTCTTCACCTTTTCCCTTTAGTCAGTCTGTGTGTGTATTTATTGTTTAATTAACTTCACGCCTGTCTATCACACACACACACACACACACACACACACACACACACACACACACAGAGGAACTGCTGCATTCGTTGTGTGCACTGCGCTATCTGTGTATATATGTGTGTATATATATGTGCATCTGTGTCTGTGTGTGTTTGTATAACTGTGCAAAGACCACGCATGCAGCTTTGTTGCTGCTGCTGCTGTTGCTGCTACTTCTGCTGCTGCAACTGTTGTTGTTGATTTTTCAGCTCACACAAAGGTTAATCAGTTAGGGCAATGTGTGAAAAACAAAGTGCATTCCAAGCAGATTGCTGATGTTTTTAACTACCCTGCATATCCGTGGATAGAGTTCATTTTTGGTTCTGCCTGTTCAAGATGAGCATTAATTGTATCACTTAAATCAAGTGATTATGTGAATACTTATAAAACTTATACTTATTAATACTTTATTTAATATTTTAAAATAAAATAAAAATCAACGAAGAATACTCTAGTTGAGAGAGCTCGATAACCATTTACTTTTACCGATATATATTTAAACATATGTTTTTTATTCCTGTCTGTAAGCGATTTCTAATGATTTTACAGAGATGGATCCGACTTGTGAATAATATGTGACTACTTTATAGGATTGAATTTGCTTTCTTTTAAGGATTCATCGATTATATGCTAAATATTCACTTTTAAAATTGACTCGTATTATATAAAGTTGGCCAAGAGTATTCACGATTTGGCATTGCGATGTTCGGTGAAAAATTAAATTAAACAACTTTTGTGGTTTAATTAGATCAAAAGTAAGATGTGAAATAAATTAGTAGTTTCAGTTCGTTGTCGCATTACACGTCTGATAAATTTTGTCCATTTTGGCCAACTCTAGGTTGAGTGCCACACAATGTCAAATTTGTACAGCATTTTTGCTTGGCTTGTTTGGAAGATTTTGGTTTCAGCTGCCTTTGGCTAAACAACTTATTTTGCTTTTCAATTCTCTCTCACTTCTCTAACTCTCTTTTTCTATTTCTCACTCGTTTTTGTTTTTTTTTTTTCTCTCTGTGTATGTGTGTGCTTATTTTTTTGTGCATTTTCCATTGAAAAGCTCTCTTCACAAGCAATTAAACACACAAAAGCGTTTTGCGCGCCGCGCCGCAAGCGAAATGGAGCAACAACAAGCCATAGGCGGGATGTATGGTGGGGTGGTGCGGAGCGGGTGGATGGGTGGATGGGTGGGGTAGGCCGGGGGTAGCCAGCCAACAATGTGGCAAGATAAATGGATGGCAAAGCACAAGCTGCAATATGAATAATCGCACTGCAGTGTGCCAGCCGATGCGGTGCGGGATGTTGAAGCGGAATTGTGTTGCGGGTGGTGCTAGGCATCTGGATAGCCAACACTTTTTGTGTGAAAAAAAAAACGCAGAGTTTGCAAAGGGCGGCGGCTGTGACAGAGCAGGGAGCGTGGAGCGTGGAGCGTGGAGCGTGGAGTGTGGGCACGGGTCTGTGGTAGGGAGGCAGCTGCTGAGGGGCCGTTGTTTACACAAGCGATTGGCCAAGACGGTCAGGCGAATAAGCGAGAACGAAGTGGTTCTGGCGGTGCTGGTTGTGCTGTTGGCGTCAGCCAAAGGAGTGGCCAAAGTACACAAGATTCACACCGACAAGAGAGACACCAACACCAACGCCAACACTTGACAGTATTCTTCACACCACGCACACACACACACATCGACACCAACACCAACACCCACATTATCTCTTTCTCAGTCGCTGGCGTTGTCTCTGTCTTCAGCAACAAAAGTGAATGTCACCGAGGAGTCGCCCAAGTCTTCTTTGCCAATGAGCAAACGTTGTCCTTGTTGCCTCCAGAGTATGTTTTGCGAGTCGGCAACAAGCACTGCGGCTGCCTCTACTGCTACTGCCACTGCCACTGATGGCAAATGGCGTCTGCTGCTACTTACTCATGCACTTACTCGGCCAGAGCCAAGGCATCAATTAGAAAACACACTCAACTTAATGATTCCCATCTAAAATAGGAACTAGCAAAGTCCAAAGTTCAAGATAACATTAACATAATAAATATGTTTTATTAACCTTTACGCATAACTACGACAATCTCGATAGATATATATATAATTTTAAATTGCAAAAGTAATTTAATAGAGATGGCCATGTGAATGGCACAGGTGAAATGAGTATGTGTGTGTGTGTATGTGTGTGTGTGTGTAAGGTAATCCAAGCAGCCTTTAAATTGAATTAACAAATAACATAAATAATTGGCTAAGTGGAACTTAGCCACTTACAAAATCAAATTACCGAAGCATGAAGTAGGTTATCATTTGCGCAGGTTGCTTAGTTACCCAGATAGGCAATACAAAACTGAGGATATTATAGCCCTAGAACTACAATTCGCACTGCAACCAGAAGTGATCAATGCTGCTGCCGTTTTAAGGTTTTAAGGAATCATTTCCTGTTAATTTAAGAACAAACAAGGTCAAGATGGCTTCTACGACGAGGCGGGAATTGTTCAGATAATACACGACAAGCTAAGTCTAGAAAAGCTAATGCATAATTATTCATCAGTCAACTTGTGATTATCCTGAGTTGCACAAATTTGGCTGCAATAAAGGTCCTTTCGCACTGGAGGATTAACACTCGCGGCGAACATTTTAAGATGTCGTGGAGTCCTTGCCAGATGAGCACACACAGTTGGCTACTTGATGCCGAGGTGCGATTGTACGCAAGTGAAGGAACCAATAGGCAAAATGCCTAATTGCCGGAGTCGCCATCAACTAAATGGGTGACCAAAAGGACGCGCACTTCAAATGAAATGGAGCGTTGGATGAGAGAGCAAGAAAATGTTAATACAGCTGAAAAGCTGAGCAAGAAACAACAACAACAACAAAAGGACAGGCGGCGACAGCAAACAAAGCCAAAAGGGGGCAACAAAATCAAGTGAAAAGAACAGAAGAACAAAGATAAAAGAAACGAATACGGAATATGGAATATGGAGAAAAAAAAAAAGAAAAGTAAAGAAAACAACATTTATAAATAAAAACATGCTCATTAATGAAAAAGTCAGACGCAATACGAAAGCTCAAACTGAAAGAGATGCAACATCGATGCTGACCGAGTGAGTGCGAGCGAGCTCGAACGATATTGTGCTGATTGAGGGGGCGGGGGGGGAAGAGGGTGCTGCTGGGTTGAGGGTGCTGCTACGAGTATTGCCAGCACTCGCTCAATTCGCAGACAATGCGAAATGGCTCCTTGGATTGCTAGCAGTTGGAATTGAAATTGGAATTCACTTTTGTCCGCTGCCACAAAAGTCCAGTGATGTCTTCTCCTCAACACCACCACTCCCACTCCCACCCCGCCCATCAGCTGCTTGACTTCATTATGATAATACATTACGTGCTGCCAACTGATGCTGTCAGAAAAACTCGCCTTTTCACAGAGGCCAAAGCGACGATGACTCAGCGCATAAATAGTACCACTAAGCAGACAATGCGTCGAGGCGAGGTGAATAACGAATAACGGATCGCGCAGACCTGTAAAATGAAATGTGTGCGAAGATAGCAGCAGCAACAGACTTGTCCATCCTTTTCTTTCTCTGTGCGATACATTTCGTAAAGTGGATCGGCTTAATTGCTGACCACAGCCCGCAAAATGTATGGTGAAAACTGAAACAGGATTTCATTATTTGATTCTCGACGGGCACAAATAAGCGCCCACACACAAAGATTGGTTTGAACGGGATCAGGTCAGAGTCGAGACAATGAAACCTTAAGATATCCACAAAATAATATCTTTAGAAATAGATTTGTATTTGGTTTGAAATAGATTGGAGTAGATATCCTTTCCATGATCAGTTTTCTGGCTGTCGAATATTCAGAAAATTTGTTATTATTTATTATTTATGTTGAGCTGTTACCCACTTATGAAATGCAGTGAAACAATTTGAAAACTCTAGTTTTACCTATCTTCATGTGGATATACTTGAAAATAAATATCATTATAAAAATTAACACGTTGTTTTATACACTTTTTAATAATGCATATTTTAAGCTATAATTGTTAGGCTAAAATAACAAGTCGAACATATTCCAACAACTTATTGTGAAATTGCGAATTAATTCTTGACATATGACCATAAAAAGCTGAGAGAGGAGCAAGCATCAGCTGCACCAGCACAAGCAGCAAACAAACTTGATGCAAGGAACAACACCAACTAAATGGGATTTCGATGCCGATCTTAAGTCTCGATTCGACTTCGATATTCTTATTGGCCGGTGGACAATGCCAGCTGTGCCAATTGGCTGATAGTGGACATGGTCTCACTCTGCAACATTGGCAACACGTAGTGTCTAAATTCGGTGATGCATGCATTACTTTGTGCCCCGCACTCCTGGCTGCATCCATACCAAATGCGCATCGATGGGTGCGGCTCAATTGAGCGCAGTTGGAGCAGCAAGGATTTGGCCCTAACAGAGCCGTTGTACAACAACTGCAACGTTGGCAGCAACAACACCAGCGGAAGTTGCAGCAACAAAAAGTCATATCTTCAAGTGGTCAGCGAAATGTTGCATGAATTGTACAAAAGTCTGCATTGCAACGAAATGGACGATTCCACAGATTCTGCATCAAGCGGATACCCTGCACCATGCCGTGTAGGATGTGAATGCCACATTTGATAGCAATGAGCAGCAAGATGCGCTGACACTCGTGCCTCATGTGTCTGCTCAATTATATACTGAAAATTTATTTTTTTTTGCTTTAATTCAATTGAAATAAATTTTAATGGTATTCACGAACTCAGTGTCCTAAATCTTCGAAGAAATAAATACATTTAAATATAATAATTCCTGACTCATTCGACTTATTTCAAATGACTAACTTCTAATTTAATATTCCGCAGCTAATAAAAATGTCAGTTGACATCATTTTAACTCTTGCTTATTCAATTATCAAAAAAAGTATGCAAATTTCAATTATATCGCTGCTTGCTGTTTTCAATTTTATAATAAAACTAAATTTTCAATTTTATTTTGAGTAGTCATTTAAACTATTTTGACCATCAATTGCAAAAGGAGCTGGTCATTCTCGATATCTCAGTACCCCGGGTACGATACTATATACGATAAAATCTGGCTATTAGCTGACCATATCAAACAAACTCAATCTTATTAATTATAATTGCTAAATATTGATATTTGCAATCTGTTGCGACTTGTTTTTTATTTGTTTTTGCTATAGTTCATTGCTTTTATCTGATTTAAAATAACCCATGAAGATTTTCGAGGTACACCGAAGCCATAAGCCTGGTTCTGCCTCGAATGTTGGTGTTGGCAGCAACAGTGATTTTACTAAGGATTTTATCAATCTTAGAAATGGCAGCTCCCACATAAATAATTGTGTGCCAAATGTGATGGGGTTTGGGAGCACGGGTCGCCCTGGTGTCAAGGCCAACTATGCCGCGAACAGCAGCGAGTCCACTTGGCAAAGGTGCGATGATGACAAGATCAAAGCAGTGTCACAGCACAGGCGATTTCACCAAAGCCAAAGCCCAACTAATCACCAGCAGCAGCATTAGCAGGAGCATTAGCAGGAGCAGGAGAAGGAGCAGGAGCAGCAGCAACCATAGAGCTTTTGGTCGAAAGATAAGCTCCAAGTTGGCTTAAATAAATTGAGAATGGCTTTCGCATTTGCTTTTACTGTAATGCATATTTTTTGTTTATCTTGTGACATGAATGAAAATGCAAAAATTCAATTTGGAAAATAAGAATATAAAAAAAAACAATTTGAGATTTTGCTGTTTCTTTATAGTGATAGTATTTATATTACTAAGATCATAAACTATGATTTACATTTTTATATTTCGACTGGTTGCATGCTGCAAACTTTGATTAAAATAATGTGGACCAATCATCCAAAAAACAGTATTAATTGTGGGGCCAATATAGGCGTAGACATAAATATTATAGCTGCATTATAAGTACTATATAAGTACTATATATATATATATATA
This sequence comes from Drosophila longiperda, assembly GCA_035042125.1. Lineage (NCBI taxonomy): Eukaryota > Metazoa > Arthropoda > Insecta > Diptera > Drosophilidae > Drosophila > Drosophila longiperda. The sequence continues at coordinate 273,673 of JAWNLV010000136.1, read as the reverse complement.
TATATATGTATGTATATATATATATTTAAAATAAAATATACTGCGTGCCGTTCTCCAAAGCTCTTTCAAAAATTTGCATAGCAATTAAAGCAAAGTCAAAAACTTGTCAAGTGTGTTTTTTTTTTATATATTTTTTTGACTGAGAATCGAGACAAACAAGTAGCGTGAAAATGCGCGAAATTGTTAGACACAAATTGTTGTATACATTATGTGCATCTGTTGGATAGAGGGGGAGGGCGGCAAGGCGGATGGCTGCCCAAGTTTTGTAGCCGAAATCATTTGAGCAATGTCAAGAAATGGAAAAGAATTTTTGGCTTGGTTTTTACTTTATAATGGGCGTGGCGGTGTTTTTGTTAAGGGTGGTGGTAACAGGGGGAAAAGTGGAAGAAAAGCGCACCTGACATTGTCAGACTGCTGACTTGGTCTTCATTCCTCTCTCTCTCTCTCTCTTTCTCTCTCTTCCCACTCGATATTTTCTCCATCTCCCTTTTCGACGGTGCTGGCAAGTTTCTGGGAATGGGTGCTGCATTGACTTGACAGCTTTCATGAGGTCAATGAAGTACTCCGAGAGAAACATCCCAAACATCGCCCCAGCGCCACACACAAGCACTTGAGCAAAATCAATATGACCAGCCTACGCTCACCCCACCTCCCCACCTCCCCAGCCCACGCAGTGTTCTCTAAATTTCTTGCTTCCTGTACACGACGCGGGCTGTTATAAATTAAATTCGTAATTGATTCCTGAATCCGCAATCCTGCAAATGGGATTACAACACGTTGAAAATCAGCAGCAAGCCCACAGTTAACCAACACCCACCCCCACAACCCCGTACCCATCCCAGGCAACAGCAACAACAACAACAACAACAACAACAACCACCACCAACAAGAACAACAACAGCTACAACAATCGAGTGTTTTTCTATAGATACAAAATTGCGTGCGCTGTAAATGAAACTGAACTGAATTGAAGTTTTCCGAGACGTGCCCCAGTTGACAAAGGGATGCCTTCGGCACACGGGGCGTCAGCTGGCGCCTTAGTCAGTCGATAGATAGAAAGATATAACAACAACAATAACAGCAAATGCTGCTCCCTGTCAGCCTGTCCTCCTGTCCTCCTGTCCTACTGTCCTCGCTGTTGTGTTTATATATTTAACTAAAGTGTGCGACGACGTCGTCCACAGTTTTCAACCCCCGATAAGTGTAGCTCTCTCTCTCTCTCTCTCTCTATCTCTCTCTCTCTCACTCTCTCTGCGTAAAAAGCATCCATCCAAAAGCAATTCCATTCTTCCGCCGGTAATAACAATAACAACAACAACAACAACAACAACAACAACAACAACAATAGCAAAACTCTGCATTTTATACTTAGATGCCACAACTCCCCAATTCCAACTCTCGACATTGACTCTGACCTCGTTCTACCCACCCGAATCCCCATTGTCCATCCAATTCGGGGACGCTCCGTTTGCTATTCGCTTAATAGCTTACAATAATTTCAATGCCAACGTAAATGGGAACAGACTTCCCCGCCCGCCCTCAGGCAGATCAGCAGAGGCGCTTGACGCTCTGCTCTATTCCTTTATTGCCGACACTCCTCGCCATCCGGACCATTTCAATGCTAGAAGCCGATTAAGCTTTAATAAGTCCTGACATTTTGAATGCACTGGCTATTGATACCCGACGGGCATGTTGCAGCGAGTGGGAAAGACATTCAGAGCGAAGCTTTGGCTGGCACCCCAATGTGGGATTCAGGATTGGCCGAGGATGCACAACGGCAGGTAGCAACAGCACCTAAGGGACTATCAAAAGACAGAATGGATAATTGAAAGAAATTGTTTGTTACGGGGAAGCACAATTAAAGCCTTTGTGCTTTGTGCAATGTGGCAACCAATTTTAGCAAGAAAGGATCTCAGTTCGATCGATTTGATGCAGCTGCAGTACTCCAGCAACAGCACATACAACGCTATCTGCAAGTGACTCGTTTCATTATACTCCCCTCACAGCCAGGGTTCTACTTTTGGAACATAGAAAACTGGCCTGGGTATTGCGGAACTGGCCTTGCGCTCGATTTTAGCTCTGCCTTTGGCTTCGGCTTTGACTTGCTGGCATATTATGTTTTCCGCAGCTGTCAAATTTGATTTGACAAATGTAAATGATACACACACAACAGTAGACTGTAGACCGTAGACTGTAGACTTTAGACCTTAGACAGCAGACATCTAGACACATATTGTGCAAACACCGGCAATCAGTTAACTCTCTCAGTGCTTGCACCTATTTACTATCTGGCAACTGCAATGTGCAAATGACAGTTGGCACAACGCATGCGGCAAGTGCTGATCGGATATTTGCATATTCGTATTTATACCCTGAACAAGTGAGTAAAATGAGTATTATAAAGTTGAGCAAAATAAGCAGAAGAAAACATCTCTGATTACAAATACTTGATCAGGATTAATAGTCGAGTTGATCTATCTGCGTCCGTCCGTCCGTCAGTATCAACACGTGGAATATCAAGTGTATTTAATTTGATCGATAACTGCTGAGTTTCGCTGAAATATCGATACATATCGACTTCCGATAGAAACAAAAATAGAATTATTAAATTTATATGAAACATACATAAAAATATTATTTATCAATTTTAGGCAGTTTTCAATATCGTTTTAGGAACACCAAAACATATTCTCATATTAATCATCATCATCACTGTCAAAGGGCTCAAGCAGAATGATCATTGTGTGTTGCATGTATTATGTGTTTTACTCGATGAAGTGAATATCACAGGGTATCTGCTAGTTGAGCTTTGTCGTCCAAACCACTCTTTAGTCAAGTAACAAAAAGCTGCGTGTTGAGCGACAAGCGACAAGCGTTAAGCGTTAAGCGTTAAGCGTTGAGCTGAAATTGTCAAGCATGAATGCAACATGCTAAGAGTTGCGAGTGTGCATTATTTCATTAATAATGACACAAAACAAACAGATTATCGCATTATCAAATATTTGCAACTTGCGAGGCGATAAGCGAAAGCTTTTAAGATTAGAGCTGCAACAAATTGAAATATCCAGTGGACAATGGAGCAATTTAGCGTATTCTAATTAAAACAAAGAATATTTAGCTTTACGATAAGAATTATAACATGAACAGATAAGAACATGATGACTTTACAACTAAAACTGTAACACAATGTTAAATGTGAACTCACCTTCAAATTCAAATTAAGTAACAAAAAATATTTATTTTTTTTTTTGAAAAGTGACACAAGGTCATCACTGTGTAATTAAATATTAAATAGTGAAAACCTCCTTATTGATTTCGGGTCGGCCAATCAGAAGATATAATATTATTGCTTATTGCAAGCATACGCGATGTGAAGAGCGCAGCTAGTGGCGCCACAACGGTGCAGAGCCACAACAAACCGCCAAAACTTTGGCAAGTACTCAGACGTCACTCAAATGCAACCGAAATGACAGTAAGATGAAGATGCCAACCAAGTTCAAATTTGAGCCAAATTATATCTTTGAGCCATTTATTCCATAATAACGTCACAAGTACGCATAATATTTATTGGATATGTGCATCACAAATTTAACATTTTGCATTCACTAAATTTAAAGTTGATCAGCAAAAGTGTCAAATTGGTTATCAATTTAACATAATAAGTTGTCAAAGGATCGAAATTGAATTCACCAATCTAAATTTGAAATAAATAATTAAGATATATGAAAAAAAAAATTGGCGTATCTTTCATTGGAAAGATATTATAGAAACATATAAAGATTTCAATCTGAAATGCAAGTGGGGAAATTTTGAAGGAACATCAATGAAAGATAACAAAAATTCAGCTGATCATTATCAGTTATTTGTACCATAATCCGTGGCGTTGTTAACGCAGCCGCTGCCAAAACGATGGCTGAACAGCAACAAAATCCAATGATTGTCAAACCTTTCGATAGTTGTTGTTGTTGTTGTTAATAGTTGTTGTTATAGTTTCTGTTGTTGTTTATACACTTTTTAAGCACTGGAACAACACTTGAGCAACATTAAGTATATGATGTGTTATATGATAGAGCAATACTCGTGATTGTGTTTAAATATTGTGAACAAAATTTGTCGCACGATTCCCTCGAGTCGATCAAAAAAAACAAAACAAAAAGTTTACAAATTGAAATCACAAGTGAACGCGACGAGAATAGCGAACGCGACAATGACAATGACGATAACGATGACGACGACGATGATGAGAACGATAATGGAACAGGGACAAAGACACTGTTTGAATTTGAGGCGCGACGGTAAACGCAAAAACGTTAGACGCAAGAAAACGCAGAACGCTAAAGCTCTGAAGCGCAGAACGTGTAACGTACAGGCCGAAACGTGTCCAAGCCAAAGCACCAGGCAGGCAACACAACCGGGCCGGGTTAAGACAATCGCAGCAGACAAGTCCAAGTCCAAGTCAAAGTTGTCAGCGACAGCAACGCAGACGTCAGCAGCGAAAGCTGTGCGACGAAAATCAACAGAGCTAGCTAGCAGCAGCAGCAGCAGCAGCAGCAGCAGCAGCAGCCACAGCAGCAGAGCAAGAGAGCCGACGCAGGCAACAATGTTGCGGGCAGTGATGTTGACGTTGACGTCGACGTCTGCAAAAAATGTTCACCTCGGCGTCGGCTACTTTATGTAAAAGCTTAGCCAAGCTTAGCTTAGTTTTTCGCTGCCACCGTCGCCGGCGGCGGCTTTAATGCGCGACAAGCATTTTGACACCGTTTTGTGTGTTGTTGCTGCTTCTCCGCTATTGTTGTCGCTGTTCCTGTTGTTGCCCACCCACTTGCCCCCTCTATTTAACATAAGCATGTCACAAACAAAATGGTCACCAGAGCGCCTTATATATATACAGAGAGCAATGCAAGGGAGCAGCGGGAGCAAAGCGAGAGCGAACACAACTGATCCTGCCCAAAATAAATGTTCGTGCCACAAAATTGCCGACGGCAGCGCGATATAAGCAGCTGCATTTAGCCAGAAATAACAAAAATAAAAATGTACTGTTTCGCTAGATGCTGCCGTCGTGCGTCGTCTGCCGTCGGACGGCATCAAATGACGATGGCTCGCTCGGGGTCGGAGTTGTGGCATCGGTGCGCTGCGCGCACGCAACAAACTCACCACAGCAGCGAACGACGCTGGCAGCGCAAGCTATTTGCTCAGTTAATTAGGCAATGGCGTCGCCAGCAGCGACGCTGTCTGAGCAATGCTGAGAGTGAGTGAGTGGAATTCACTCCAAACCGGTTACAGACAGGCGAGCGTGCATGTGTGTGTGTGTTATAGGCCGTCTGGAGCCAGGCAAGGATAACATGCAGCTTCGCAATATGCTTTTATTTTTTTCTTTTTTTTTTCTTATATTTTTATTTTTTCCGTGTTGTGTCCTTTACGTTAGCCAAAAACCCAAAGAGCAGCGCCAACGAAATTTTGAGAACTCCAGCTTCTGTCTATCTGTGTAAATATATGTTCTTATATATATGTATATAATATATATAAATATATAAATATATATATATATAAATTTTAATATGTTTGTCTCTTAGCTGCGTAGGGGCCATTTTGGTCTTGGGTCTCGCAGGAGCACTTGACTGCTGTCCATAAGGCTTTCTCTATGTCGGCCACTGTAACTGGAGCAGCAATCAGAACACACAACAGAGCTAAACAGAGCAGAGCGGGACTCGGCAAAACACACACACACACACACACACACACACACACACATACCTCAAGAGGAGAGTTTAGGTTTGTTTTGGGTGATAATGAAATCTACAATAATTGGTTAATAAATAATATACATATATGTTTGTTAAGTGCGATCGACTTAGCTCTCTGCTTGATAACTTTATTTTGCAGTTCATAGAATCGGTAAACTAGTAAAAAAAAGTTTATCTCATTTTTTATTTCCAATATGCCCATTCACATCCCAGATAAATAAAATAAAAGAGATGAAGTTAACTTATTTTCTCTGATTTAAATATATTTACACAAGCACATATAAATCAAGTATGGTTTAATAAACTGATGATTTAACTATATGACTTCATTTATCACTTTTAATATATTTTGTAAAGGGAAAATGATGAAGTATACAATTTATATACCATTTTATTAATTAATTTATAAGCTACGAATATTCTTAAAATATTGTATATGTCGCCTTGAAGGTCAATCGGTTGCTTTTGGAAATGATAAATTTATATTTATGTTTGCATATGTGTCTGTGTGTGTGTCAAAGTAAGAATTTAACATGCAAGCCTCACTTGATGGTGCCACAACCGAAATTATCGCTTTTTGGTAAGAGCGTTGGAACAAATACCCAACAAAAAAGTGCAAAAAAACTTAAGTAAATAAATGAAAATAAAAGAAATGGTGTCATTAATGATAAACAGCAAAAAAGACAAAAATAAAAAGCACAAGCAAAAGCGAAATAACATGGCAGAAATTGGTATAGCGAGAGAGAGAGAGAGAGAGAAAAGAAAGGGGGTGGATGGGGCGGTGTGGTTCGTAGCTACTGCGGCTGCTGCCGCTGAGCGAAATGCTTTTGTGAATGCCTTATCACACGCTTCGTGGTAGAGCAGCCACCGTTGGCGTCTCCGCTGGCGCTGCCGCTGCTGCTGTGACAGAATGTAATGAATAAAATATGCAATAAGCATAAAGAAGAAAAATATGCAAATTCAACAAGACTCGCAAGTCGAAGCAGAGCAGAGAGCGGAGCAGAGAGCGTACGTCTTGTGTTACGTCGCGGTGGTTATGTGTGTGTGTGTGAGTGAGCGAGACAACAGTAGAGCAACGCCCACCGCACGACGACCATTTTACATTGCGGTGCAGAGCTTGGCGTGGGGTAGAGCGAGAGCGCTCTCTGCACTGCGCCGACGCCGTGAGAGTACGAAAGGCTTCGGCAGCATGCGGCGCTGCTCGCACTCGCATTCGCACAGCGCTGCAACAGCAGCAGCAGCAGCAGTAGCAGACTTGCTTGACTGTGTGTGTTGCTGTGGTGAGTTTCGTCAATTTTGTCAACAGCTTAATAGTACACACACACACACACACAAGTGGCACAACACGGGCAACAACAACAATGCGCACGATCGCTTTGTGGGCGGAGCTTAATCATAAGCATGCGGACACTCAGTGTGCGCAAGCGAGACGTAAGCAACGCCTTAGCCTCAGTCGTCTCAAAGCGGCCCTCACGCATCCTGCATTTTGTCACAGGAACACCGCAGACGACACAAACAGCGTGTCCTGTCCAGCCAAATGGTGGCCAGCAACAGAAACAGCAGCAGTCGTAGACAATAAACAAAATCAAAACTAATCCTGCTGTTTGCCATGTATGTGTAATGTTTTATATCCTAGCGCACGGAGCAACTGCGTTCAGCTCGCTTTTTGGCGCGAAATTTCACGCTTTGCTTTTGAAAGGACGCAGAGTTCGAAATTGTGAATCAATTAGAATTTAAGGCTCTTCGCATTCTTCTCTCTATTGAAATATATATTAGTTTCTTTTTATTATTTGAACACAAATAACTGCAAATTATTGAAGGAATGTTACCACATGCCTCAACTATATTATTTAAGCAGATTACAAAAATGTAAAATTCTAAACTTTTATTTAGGCATCATTTTATGCCCTTGTTGTCATGAGAAACATCCGAGCCCACCAATTATATTTATTAATAATCAGCATCACTAGTCGAGTCGATATGACTTGTTTGTCTGTCTTACTGTCTTTCTGTCTGTCAGCCCGTCCTTCCTTCCATCTATTTATATGAGCAGAACTCTTTCAGTTTTACGGCTCTTAATGTATATATATACATATATATATATACATATGTTCATACTTCATCAGTTGATTGTGGTGCAGCAGTGCCTGGGGCATTTCGAGGCACTTCAAAATGGCGTTCGTTGCAGCTGCGAGAAAAGCGCAAAAAACCGAAACAAACCAAAGAACGAGCAGAAAATTAACTGTAAAAAACGCCACGATATGCAATTGTTGATAATGAGGCATGTGGCGCTCACATCCAACGTGTTCATTATTAAAAACAAAAAAAAAAACAAAAAATTAAATGCATTTTGTATTTTAAAACCGACACAATCTGTGGCGCCTCTGCCCGACTGACTAATTAGTCGAAGCTGCAGACGAAATCGCTCCTCGGTAGAAGTTGGGTGTTCGCAGGGTGATAATGGGGTGCTTGGGGGTTTTCTGGAGCGAGATCTGCTGCTGCCGTTTGGGTCGCTTTGGGCGCCGTTGTTGTATTTACTAAACTTTGCGTTCAATTTTGGCGCTGCACAGGAGGCGGCAATTAATTTGGAGGCGCAACAAGCGTTAAGACCGTCGAAATGAAGTGTGACGAATATTTTATTTCTTCCAACAAATATCCAGTCACCAATTCAAGATTGGGTATGATGTGCACTGTCATTGAAGCAACTGCAGCCTCATACTTCTGCTAACAATTTTAATTTGAGATATTGTGATATGAATTGTGAATAATACATATTATAATATATTGCATTTAATTTAGAAAAATCAATTACCGCTCTATATTGTGAGCTGAATTTGTAAAATCATCGATAAAAGTATTCGGTACTTAGGCAAATATATTATCCCGATATTAACCTAATGAAAGGGCATCCTCCAGTGGAACAACTCCTTTTGACTTGCCTTAGCGTAGTGCTTTACATGAGTTTTCCTTGCGGTTGGAAATCTTCTGATTTTTTTTGTCTGTTGTAGGAAATGTATTTCTGTTCGCCCTATCACTCCTTTCTATCCCTATCTGTCTCTGTCTCTGTCTTGTCTTTCTCTCTCTAGCTTTCCTGGTCTTTTGTGGGGCAATGTTTTCCCACCTTGCCACATTCGACTGCGTTATGTGAACGGGAATGGCTTTTGGATGTGCGTGCGTGACAATCTCGCTGCCCTCTCGACATTATACGTTTTGGTCTTTTCCAGTTGAATCATTCAAGCATGACAATAAAGACACTGTTTTTGTTTTTGTTGATGTTGCTGTTGTTGTTGCTGTTGCCGTTTCTGTGGTTGTTGCTGCTTCTGTTGGCCAAACACTAGGCAACAAATTGTTGTAATTATGGACCCAGTTGCGTTTCGCTTGTCGCTTCTCGATGTCATAATGTCGGTGTTTTTTGTCTCCGTTGTCTCTGCATGGCCTGCAATTATGGTAAAAGTTGCATGAAACAATCCACAACAACAGCAACAACAACAGCAACAACAACAACAACAACAACAACACAACAAACAACCCACCAACAAGAGCAACAGCAAAACGTTTCATTTTTCAGTTACGAATTAAAATCATTTTGTTGTGCTTTTATTTTCGCAATTGGCATGGACTGAAACTCTATTGAAAGTCATAAGTCGCACCTGAGAACACCCTGCAAATGCTGATGACAATTTCAGCCAGCTCAAATCTAACAAATAATTAAGCTAACTGATTGACTAAAATGTCAATAATCAATAGTTTTGATATAATTTCCAAGTATTCTTGACTCAAATCCAAGATGGAAACACATGCGTTTTCCGACAAAGTGGAAAGTACTCGTAAAAACATAATTTATAACAATAATTTATATATTTGAAGCTTCTTCGATTGCAACCTTTAGCCTAGTTGCACAGCTGACATACAGCTCATATAGCGTGTTGCATACTTACCGCAAATGTTGATGGGACGCCAGACATGCAACAAGCTGTTGTTTCGACCCCTGTGCCAACCTCTCTTCCACTCTTTCTCTCTCTCTCTCTCTACCTCTCTCTCTCTCTCTTACACCGATTGTAGAGTCTCTATTTCGATGATTATTAAACTGTCTCTGTGAGTCTTCAGAACAGCAGCGAAGCGAAGAGATAATTATGAGATGCGCGTTGAGCACTATTTTTTTTTATTATTTTTAACTTGCTGCAGGTCTAACTGCACCCCAACCCCATCACACACACAACCACACACGCATATATAGGCACAGCAACTGAAGTGTGTCTATGATCATATTTGGATCGTGTTTTATGTATTTGCATGAATTGCTTCAGCTGTTGCATGTGAAGCCATACCTGCCTGATGGTGGTTAGGATATAGTGCCAACTTCACTCCACTCCACTCCACTCCCATTCAATCCTCATCCTCATCCTTATTTTCTTCCACAGCACACAGCATAAAGCACCCAAAGCCCCCCCCCCCCCCTCTCTCTCTCTCTCTCTCCCAGGACGTATGTGCCCAGCTCACAAGTGAAATGCAATTTAGCGTAAGTGGCCTCTAGACGCGACAATTGACGTCCTTGCCCGCACACTGACTTTAGTCGGGGGGGTGTAACTAAGCATTGGCTGGGTGGTGGGCTGTTGTGGGTCTCAACTTGCGTAGGATTGCGTTCCAAGTTCTGATGTTGTTGCTGCTGTTGTTGCTTACATATGGAAGATCCGCTGCCGCTTCCGTTGACAAGAGTACCTCAAGTACCAACTCCCAAAATGTCAACCAGGTCAGCAGCAAGCAAATTCTTTATTCCCCCCCCACACACACACACTCCATTCCACATGCCAACCCCCCTTGGCTGCCGTCGAGTGTCGAGTGTGTTATTTGAGTGGGCTATGCACTTTACGCTCTGGGCTATTGCTTCTACATCTTCTACTGCAGCTGCTGCTGCTCCTGTTCCTGTTCCTGTATGAGCCATCGTCTCTACTAATGTGCTAATAATAATCATGGCAGCCTTCACTCCACTTGCCTCCTGCCCCAGCACCCCTGTAAACCTTTTTTGAACATCAAATGTTAAATTTTTCTGCTGCTGCAGTCGAAATCGTGTTGCGTCGCGTCACCCGGAAATATTGCCACTCATTGCCAGCTACCCACTTCCCTCCCTTCATCACCTCGCTCCCCTTCCCTACCTGACCGAGGCATTATTAGCTCTCATTTAGGTAAATCCCATTACAACAACGCAAAAAGCAAAAAACCAAAAAAAAAAATTCAAAAAAAAAGCAAAGAATGAATACAATATTAAAACATGCTCCTTTGACGTTTGGTTGGCTACGTCAACTTGTTTGCTTAGGGTGTTTGTGCCTCACCCAGTCCCATCCTCTTCGCCTCCGCCTCCGCCACCGCCACCGCCACTGGCTGGCTGCTTCTCCTCCTCAAACTGCTGCTGCTTTGTACTTCTTATGGCTGCATATAGCTCCTGCAATGGTGTTAATGCAAAGCCTTTTAACCACCCAACAGCAACCAGTTAGCCGTCGCATTATTGAAGGGTTTGGTAGGGAAGGAGGGGGCAGACCTGCTTGAAACAGTAGAATATTTACTACCATTTTAAAGTTTAAAGCTATTTTAATGTAACTTAAGCCATAATCCCTTTTTTTTTTTATTACAGTCAGTATCTATGTAAGAACCTGCCGGGTCGAATCACTACTTAATATTGACGACTACTGTCTGAGAATTATTCAAAGCTCAGAAAATAGCAATTCCCAGATTTATTTTTATTGCTTTACGATAATGTTTGATTCGGTTGGAAACCATGAGCTGGCTTTTGGGAGCACTTAACTTAAAGCATTTCACCTTGACTATTGCAGTTTCAATAGAAATATTGTCCCTCATTTTACTATGGTTAAATTATTGGAATATGAAATTTGTACCACAAATCGTGTTAGACAATTAGTACATTATTATATTGATTATAGTAATATTAAGACATTTCTCTTCCTCCCGCAACCCACTTTCATCTCCTCTTTTATCTCCTAGAGTATTATTAGCACCTGAACTGGGGTACAGTTGCTGCAGAAAAAACCAAAAAGCCAAAGAGTTCACTAGGTTCCACCCATTACGTGGAACTCCCAACGCCCCTTCCATCTATACGCTGGCGCGCAACATGCGTGCATCCTTTTAAGCAGGCGTGGCCTCTGGGCAACACAAAATTGCACGGTAGATTCTTGAGTTGGGCGCAGAAAGCGTTGCAAGCGAGTGTGGAATTATACATAACTACCGAATCGCTTCCTCTTTCCCTAGTACCCCTGGCTGCCCCGCCGACCATTAAGTATGAGTTTGAGCGACTCGTTGCACGGAGTCAAATTGTGCAGTTCGCAGCCATAATTATTTTTACGGCACTTTGCGCCGCTGTCGCAGTCGCAGTCGCCGGCTGACGTGGGTGGGGGGTGGGAGTGAGAGGAGTTGTTGGGACTGTTTGACAAGCCTGGGTTAAGGAGTAGGTGCAGCAATCTCTGCTTCAACCTCACCTCGCACCGCAAAATATAATAATAATAATAAAAATAATTATGCATATGCCACCGGTTGCCCCTCCTTGGCATACGCCTTCTATCCCCCCCCCCTACTCCCCCTATCCTCCCCTAGACTATGCCCTGTGTGTGTGTGTGTGTGAGTGCAACAATCGTTGTTGTCGTCGTCGTCGTCGTCTACTAATTTAGATGAGCATGCTCGACAGTAATTTGCATGCCAGTTGCAGTTGCACTCGCCACAGTGAGAGTTCCATTCCCATTCCCATTCCCACACAGTGCCGAGAGCCGAACCCACAATGAACTGCATCTCACTGCCCCCCCCCTCTTCCCCTCCCCTCCCCACCCTTACCAGGCTCCACACACCATAGCTTTCAAACAGCGGCAGCCACTTGGTGCCTTTTGCTCTATGACTGTCAACCAGCGTTGACAAAGCCGCCTCCATGTGTCGTCGTTGTTGTCAACATCATCCACGTTGCTGTTGTTGCAACTTTTATGCATATGTCGACGTTGTCTTTTAGTTGTTGTTGTTGTTGTGGTTGCTGGCTGTGCCATGTCATTCACACACAAAGTGTGTGGCACTGAGCTAAAATGGCATACACTTGCACACTTTGCTTTGATTCGCCCCTCGACATCGTTGCATTGACTGCAGCAGAACAGCAACAGCAACAGCAACAGCAACAGCAGCAGCAACTGACTGAGATGGAGACAGAGGCGTGCCACTAATTGAGGCAACCAACTGCAGCAGCTGTAGCGCACTTCACGCACAACTGTACCCCAGCTCTACCCTCATCCACTCTCTTGCTCAATACATTATTATTTACTTCTATATCTGTTCTGTGTCCAGGTCAAATCCGTCAACGATAATGGCTGAATTTTGTTTTCAGTCAGAATTTATATTAAAGTCTGCTTCAAAATATCATAAGAAAAGTTATTTAACTTTCAATATCCTTGTCAAGGCTATATTTATTTGGAATATTTGCAGCGCATTTAAGCATTTGCACTGCACCCATTTTTAATGTGTTTAGTATAAAAGGTTTATTTTTAAACTTAAACATACATCGATCTTATAGCTTGTGTCATTATAAATCATATAGGAAAGGTAAGTTTTCATTGTGGGATCGAGATAACCGTAGACTTAGAAATCACCCTTTCTACACACATAGAATATTTAGTTTGCAGTCAGTCGTGAAACAGAAAATAAATGCACACAATTTATTTAAAACGTATTAATATAAAATTTAAATATAAAAAGAATAAATCTACAAAAGTATGTTATCAGAAAGATTTTCGTTTTTTTTAGCTTTTGATTAATGCTTAACGTAAAATTGATACAACAATTTTTATTGCATTTTTATTAAATTGTTAGTATGAATTCGAATATTACTTCGAAAAATAAATAAACTACGTGTCTAGTTCTAGATTGCAATGCCTAAATGAAAATTTCGAAAATGATTTTAAGGGAGATTTATGGAAAAAATATTTCGTTTTATTTTCATAATCATAAAAAATGTTCATCATTTTAAAGCTATCGAAATAAATACATTGCTTGTCAGGTCAACCAGTTGATCCAGAATTATTAGACAAATGATGGGGATGGGGATGGGGATGAGGATTGGGGTTGGAGATTGATTGTGGGTTTCTAGAGCACTTAAGCGCAGTGGCACTCAATTAAAACATCGACAACAATGGATAAATTTTGATTGAGTAACGACTATGCTAAAAAGGGGGGCAGGTTTGGCCTGCAACAAGCAACTGGGGCATTTAACAGACAACCCTCTCGCTGGGATGATAGGGGGTGGGGGTTGGGAATTGGGAATTGGGCGTGTGTAATTTGTGCGCTTTTGGATTGGCTGTGTGTCGTTGCTTAGGTGCACGGTCGAGGGAAGAACTGAGTGACAGGCAAGCGGACATGCAAATAGAATACCCGTACTCTCGAAGAGAACACGATGATGATGTCTAAATGATCCATTGTATGGCCAAGCCTAGCACCTGGCATAAAAAAAAAATCATACTATAAACGTGGGCCAGCTTAGTGGTATTGGTTTAAAAAAGAGCAGAAGCAAAAAACACCGACAACAGCAACAGCAGCAAATCATGGCTGTGTTGTATGGAAGTGTGCTTGTGTGTGTGTGTGTGTGTGTGTGTGTGTGTGTGTCATCGTGTGGTGCAGAGTAGCACGTCAACAAACGGAAGCCATGCCAAAGCCAACACACACACTCACACACACACACACACACACACACACACACACATACGGAATGCCTTACAATCAAACTGTAAACTATGGACGACGCCATTGCCTGATGTGTGCTGAGCGAATTTTACCGCCCAAAGTGCTAGCAGCAACGCCAAAGACCAAAGCTAAAAGTGGACATGGAGGTGCATGTGGCATGTGCTGCATGTGCGGCTGCCAGTGGCTGGCCTGTGAGTGCTCATATATATTTGTGTGTGTGTGTGAAGGTGGTGTCTCAACTTGGGCGACAGCTTTTTATGCCACTCAGCCGCCTCATTGTTGGTAGTTTTCTCTGGTGCTGCTCGCGTTGAAAGCGTTACAATGGCGTGAAATAATATGCAAAATACTTGCACACGTACACACACACACACTCACACACTCACACACATGGTTGCAAGTGGGAGTGCTACACACACACACACACACACACACACACACACAGCATTAACCACTCCATAAAAGAATACAACAAAAAAACAAAAAAAAAATAGAAAAATGTTGCCGTCGTTGCTGTTGGCGGCGGCGGCGACGACTGGTGACGAGTGGTGTTGATCGCCGCACGGTTGCTAATTAGGCCACTTAGAGAACGGGCCTGGGCACTTTTTGCAGGAAATCACAAGAACGCCAAGCCAGCGAGCGTTGCTGATGGGCCGGGCCCAAAAAAGGGGTTGCTAATACTTGAAGACTGCCACCACCCACCACCCTACCCCTACACTCTATTCCCTACTCACACAGAGTTGTAGCTCAAGCCGAGCAACCATTATTTCCTAGTGCCATGAAAGTGTGTAAGAGTGTGTGTAAGAGTGTGTGTTTCTGTGTGTGTGCGTGTGTGTGTGCGTGTGTGTGTGCGTGTGTGTGTGTATGTGTGAAGGAGGTCAATGCATTGGCTTCGGCACTTGACAGCTACGTTCAGCAATGCCAGGGGTGGAGCAGCCACAGGAGGAGGAGCAGTGCCATGAGAATAATTGCTTGGTGGAGGGGGTGCTGATTGCGGGTTTTGGAGAGGAGTTACTCAAGCCACCTGGCGGCTCATATAGCCGCGTGGCGGCTTTAAGTCTTAAAAAGCAGTTAAACAGCATAGCAAATATTCGCTGCACAGTTCTTCAATTGCAACCGAATAGTTCTCATGTGAATCGAACTCATTTGTAGCTGCAGTCAATTTTAAATACAACATAATTACACAAAGATATATTAAGATTATCTTGATAAATTGAATGAATATTCCGTATTTTAATATAGTAAATAGTTGTACATCTGCAATACAAAATTGTCTATCTCAAGTGTAGCACATAACATAAAGGTGTTTTTTTTAAATTAAATTGGCTTAACAGCTGCTCCAAAGCAGGCGGCAGCACACACCTGATCCCTAATCTTTGAGCTTTTGACACTTGACAGGTAACCTAGACTCAAAGCAGCAGCAGCAGCAGCAGCAACAGCTGCTGACAACAAAAACAACAAGAGCAACAACTTAATTAAGCATCTATTAGCATAAAGTGAAAATCAAAGGATCGTGAAACTTCTAAAGACTTACAAACACACACGCACACACACACACACACACACACACACACACACACACAAAACATATAGCGCGAGCTGCTTGGCTCAATGAATGAAATTCAAGTACAGGATATGCGGCACTTTTGATCAGGATCGAACGGGTTAGACGGTAAAAACCAAACAGCAAACAAAAAAAAAATATATATATATATAAATATAAAACAAGCGTAGACTACAACAATGATAAGATCAGAGAGACGCGACCGATCCGATGTATAAAGCGAGGCGAAACTCGAGTAATTTGAGCTGCCTGAAAGGATATACATACATTATGTCAAGCAAAAAACAGCAGCAGGATAACTCCACCTCCTCCTGCACCATGCCTGAGTCGTTCAGCTGAGAGGAGCCAAAAAGCCGTCGCTCAACTAATGAGCTGAGGTCCGCGAAGATTGAGGTGGAGCTGAAATCTTCGACAGCGGCACCGAAATTAATGGGCGAAATTAAAACAAAGCCAATTCACAATGGTGTAAAAAGCTGTAGAATATTAAAAAAAAAAAATACGCATAATGGAAGCTAATCGATATCGTGGCTAGGCAAAAGATGTGGCTAATATACTCAAATATCTTTACCCTTCTACCTCAAATTATGTTGCCTGCATCTTTCCATTACCTTTCAAATGCAGATCTACGACTGTCATCTGGCTGACTTTAGAGCCACGACCTGCTTCTTGAAAGATGTCTAATGGTTCAACCCTAAGTTTTTGTCTGTTGTTGGTTTCTGCTGTGTATGGGACTCATCCAAAAAGTTACGAGCTGCTGTCAAGCGCGGGCAGATGACGTGACCCTTCTGCAACCCTCCATAAATTGGCGACAGTTCGCCGGAAAACATCAGCACGGTGGTCCATATACGAGTATGTCAATTAAGGTTCAGCAGCCGCTGATTTATGCAATTGCCAGCGGCTCCGCTCAAGATGAACTCTCAAACTCTCAAACTTGGATTCGTAGTCGGAGTAAGCTGATCCCAAAATTTTTACTCTGCCCACCAGCTCTGGCACTGGCGGGGCCACTTCCTTCCGTTACAGTTGCCCACATAACCAAAAGTCCCAATAAGAACAAAAAGAAAATACAACATTTTTGGACAGTGGACCCCGCTAATTGGCGGACGTCGCCAACCGACCGTTCGGTTCGTGCCCCAAAACACAGACTTGATAATAACTTCTTCAACGAGCGCCATGAAGTGAAATTATTCGGGTAAACATGCACGCTAATTACAAAGCCTCAAACGATCTTCAAAAAAACATACAAAAAAGTAAACCAGTAAAAGTATATCAGCCTTTGACTATTGAAAAATGAATACCCTAACATATTGTTACCACTAAAATGGGTTAAATTTACGAGTATAATAAAGCTGTGCAAAATTAGGAAGAAGGAAGTATTTATATAGTCGGTATTTGTAGATACGTTATGTAATAATGCAAACCATTTTACATCCAATTTAGAAGAAGATCTTTTATATTGGTGACAAATTCAGACTTAAGTGAATTGGCAAAGTAAAATTTACTCAATGGGTTTGAACATTTTCAATTTATATATGCGAGGCCAAATATACTTATTGATCTGTGTTTCTCAACAAAAGCCTGATACTCTTGGCAAGTGTATAGGAAAAAAAAAAGATATAATATTTTATGAATCAATTCACAAGAGCGCCAAGTGGACCACCGTCGCTGTCGCTGTCGGCGTCAGCTTTAGCGTCCACGTCAGCGTCAGCATCGACGCCAGTCGGGAGTCGGGAGTCGGGAGCCGGGAGTCGGGCAGGCGACAGGCGCAGAGGCGCAGAGGCACACGAATATCGCCAACGTCGTCGTGCAGTTAGCGAATGAGCCACTTAAAGAGCCACAAATAATAATAACGACTTTAACGACAAGCAGCACAGTAATATAAAGAGCAACAAAGGCAACAACAACATAAACAACAACAACAACAACAACAATAACAAGATCAAGCCCACGCCCTTGCCTCGCCTCGCCTTAACCCTTGCCCCCTGTGCCCCCTTACTCCATCATTGGCTGGCTGGCACAGTTGGAGCCACACAAAAAGCTGCAGGGTCTGCCGAAACAAAGTTGAGGTCTTTGCGTCCGCCCGCTTATGACTTGGAGTGAAGTTTTTGATTATGATGAGAGCCAGCCTCATCATCGTCTTCTTCATCATCATCATCATCATTTTCATCAGCATGCATGTGAGGCCTCGCCTTAACAAGCTCAATCGAACAGGTTTATTGTGATATGCTGTTGGTCAGCATACACACACCCAATGCTTCCCAAACTGTAAGCGAGCCTCTAAAAGTCATAAAGCCAACAAATTCTATCTTCATCTCCATTGCCAAATGAGTTACAGCTTTGTGTTGGCCAAAATTTTAACTCATAATTAAACTGTTCGATAGACGTAGGCGAATAAAGCCTGATTTTTGCCCTCTCAGCTCAAATTCACACTTCTCACACTTGTCCAACTTATACGTTAGCAGAAGTGATGTTGAGCCCAATATGCTCACTGCAAGATATTCGACTAAAATTTACCCTAGACATTTTCCTTTAGGCTATTAATCGTATAATAGATTTTATTAATTGTTCCCCTTGGCATATATCCAACTTTTTGCAAAACATGGTTCACTTTGAAGTTACATTTTACATTACATTTATACATCAACAGAGTACATTTTAATAGATACCCATTCTATCTTGCTCACACCTAAATCTCTGTTAAAAAACGTTTTAATTTATTTTTCTTTACTTTAGTATCCTCGTGCTTAAAACTTAACATTCGTATAAAAGACATCCCATTCCCAGTTCTCTGAGAACTGTTTGGCTAAACTTTGTTAAACGTTTCCTTTTTTTCGGATGCAAGCACACGACATGACCTTTAGGAGTCGTAAAAATCAATATCATTAATGACCGAAAACGTTTCTGGTGGTGGTGTTCCATTTCTCGACTCTGACAGTGCTCAGCTCCACGAGTCTTTAACTTTGTCTGCCTGATAATCAAAGCGATCATCTTTTTGGCCAACGACGCGTCGTCGCACTTAAACAAAATATCTGTGGCCATAAAAATCTCAGCCGTCGTCTAGAGACTTGGTCGCAGTCACGGTTTCAGTTGCTGTCTTGGTTTCCATCGCGGTCTCTAACGACCAATCTCAATAGACCCATCGCACATCCGCGCGTAATAAAATTCACGCACGCACAGTCGACACAAGCTGGCCAATGGTGTCTCTGATATAGGTTATAGAGGTGGTAGAAGGGTTGGTAGAAGGGGGGTAGTAGGGGGCAAGGAATGAATGTGTTAGCTGGAGGCTAAAGGTGCAGCATCCGTTCGTCTCTCTGCTCGTCATCATCTAATCAAAATCAAAATCAAAATCAAAATCAAAATCAACGATCATCGCGTTGAAAGCCCTCAAAATGGGCAACGCACGTTGCTGTCGTGTAGGTCGCCCCTGCCCCCTACACCTGGTTCCTGCACCTGCCACTCCCTATACTCAAGGCTAGTTCATTTGGAGCGTTGGAGTTGTCGGTTGCGTGTTTGGTCATTTGTAACACCTAACGGTTGATTTGTATAATCTTTTATATGAAACATTATAATTAACATAAGTTGATGCGTGTCTCGAATCGAATAATCAGGAATCATTGATTGGTTGAACAATTTTTGGCACAACGGAGGCAAAGGAGGGAAACAGGTTACCCCAAAGCGACAGTTCCTCCAATTTTCCCCTTCTTTGTTTTAAAAGGGTTTGATTACCATACATAATTGAAGACTGTAAAATCGATGAAGAAATGTACATACAGAAGACCAAATTTTCAAAGATTCATTCAATTCTATTTATTATCAATTCTATTTTCGATTAATTACCCCTTTTGAGTCCAAAGACTTTTACTTGGACAGCGATTGTGATTATTCCTACATAGGGTTACATAAGGCTATTTGAAGTGAGAAATTTTGGTGGGAAATGCCAATATGGGCGGGGAAAGAGAAATGTGAGGGCAGCCTGTTTTTTTTTGTCACAGCACGCGACTGTGCTCAGAGTATACTCTGGCCGACCACCCAAAAGCTTAAGCAAACCCCCGCCTCACATCCAAAATAAAAATAATAAATGAGACGCAAAAAATTGTCAACATTGGCAATTGTTGTTTGACCCAAGCGACGAATTTGTGCAATGTCCAGTGGCCAACGGCGGCATGAGGCAATTGCAACTGCAACTGCAACGGCGACCGCGACGGCGACGGCGACGGCAACAACAACGGCAACGGCAACGGCAACGGCAACCAGCAATGTCTATTAAAGCAGTGCGAAGACGGAGACGGGACTACGAAATGTGGTCGACGGTGGGTGGGAGAAGAGCGCGGAGCACGGAATGGTGCCCACCCACGCCGCCAACGGGACGTATGAAAGACAATTTTGAGCGGGCTGTGCGACGCGATGCTACAACAACAAAACCGGCCATTGTTGTTGTTTTTGTTGTTGTTGTTGTTGTTGTTGTCTTTCAACATTTTGAGTTGTTGTGATTATGGCGGGGCGGCCGTCATCATCGTCATCATCGTCAATGTTGTCTTTCGTTCGTTCGTTCGCTCGATCGTTGATTTCATAATCTCTTCCGCTGCCATTTGCTGGTTGTTGTTGCTGGCGATTGTTGTTGTAGATTTGTGGGTGACCGCGCACTCTCTAAAAACGTCAATCACTCAATTAAACTTAATTATAATTGCGAAGCGATGATAGAGGGCAAGCAGAGTTTGTTAAATAAATTCAAAAAATCAAAAAAAATAAATAAATAAAAAAAACGAGGAAAAAGATGGAGAAAAAAACTACCATCCAAGTTGCTTGTACTCCAGGAAGAACAGGGCGAACAGCGGGGTAGACGAGACTAAGGGCTAGTTGAGAGAGTGAGAGGGTTGGCAGCCTTAAGATCGACTTGAAGCACTTTGTATTTTGTGCTTGTTGCTGCTGTTGTTGTTGTTGTTGCAATTGTTGTAGTTGTTGCTTTGGCTCGTTCAGATTTTAAGAAATTCGCAGAAAATTGTAAATGCACGACGATGGACGACGTCGTTGGACAATAATGATGACGGCGACCACCACCACCACCACCACCACCACCACCACCACCACCAGCACCATCACCATCACCACCATTACAACCAGAGTCACCAACTTGGAGGTTTCGAATTTTTGCCTCGTTGTCTGTTCGCCGTTGCCATTTTGCCTTTTGATTGGTCTGGCCTGAGAAAATGAAAGAAAACAAGAGAGCACAGCTTACATGATGTTGTCGCGTTATGCAAAATGCTTCACATCACCCACTCGCCCCCACTCTTAAGTAAAGGCACCCTCTGCTACACCTACCACTACCACTCACGACAACAACTGAAGTTGCCCACCCAGAAGACGAGTCCACTGGACCACTACGTCGATCGCCGCAATCGGCAGGAAAATGGAAAAGGGAATTAGGGGTGAGGATGAGGGTGAGTTTGAGTATGGAAGTTTGGAGGGACGACTGCGTTAAGAGGTCTCCAAGGGTACTTTCACCTAGACAACAGGCAGACACATTCGGAGCGTAACCCCCTCGTCTTTCTGTGGGGCCACGCTTGATTATCTTTTTCACACACTGTGACAAAATCGTCAAAAGTGGAGAAGGGGAAGGGCTACAAGGAGGCTACGCACTTGCACAACAATTGCATTGTTTCGGCATTCGCATGACAAAAGTACAAAATAGATATGTTAAGCTCAATATTATATAAATGAGGCGACGCAACATGTGGGCGTCAACTGCTTCGGTCACTGGAGCGAACCACGCAACCCACAATCAAACTGGAAAAACTGAACGAGATGATGGACACAAAGTGAACGAGGTGAACGCTGTGGACGGCCAACTACTCGACCGTTGTCGCATCTCGTATCTCGCATCTCGCATTTGCGATTGCGATTTGTGGCAAGGAAATTCGCGTTGTTGCTCGCTCTAAAATGTGTCTGTAATTAGGGGGCGGCTTTATTGTCGGTTCGCCGGTTGACAAACTGTCGGTGAATTTGTAACTGGGCACTTTAAAATTGATTTTATAATTGCAGTTGCCATAGTAAATAGCAACGGTCAAAAGCAAAGCACCGAAAGAAAAAACTCTGATTTATATATGTTTGAAACCCTGAAAGTATTAGAAAACCAATCAAATATGTGCACTCGTACGAAATTAAATATTGCAGGAGATCGCTTGAGATAATATTCTTTAAAATAAAGTTCAATAATTGCAATTGTCTATTGAATTTCAGGGCCTCTC
Source organism: Drosophila longiperda (assembly GCA_035042125.1). Classification (NCBI taxonomy): domain Eukaryota; kingdom Metazoa; phylum Arthropoda; class Insecta; order Diptera; family Drosophilidae; genus Drosophila; species Drosophila longiperda. The sequence continues at coordinate 251,405 of JAWNLV010000136.1, read as the reverse complement.
TTATTTGCATTGGGCCTGCTTATATGATTTACTGAAATTATCTCTTTTTGCCAAATTTTTACTCAAATAATGGACTCAAATAGTCCTTTAATGATGCTTCAGATACATGGATAAATGATATCAATCAGGATTGAAAACCAAGAAAGGGAATAAAGAAAAATATTGGTCATCCAAAAGTAATTATAAATGCCAAATTTTCTCTTTCCAAGTTTGTTTGATTTAAAGATTTCAGACTTCCGTCATTTTACCAAAATTAAACCAATATGAGGGAATTTCGAGTTTTTCTTAGTTTTGTATTGCTGGTTTTGAATTTGTTTTCTTTCTGGATTGCAATCCGCACAGCTGCTCAGAGTTAAGCTGAAATATAGCGATGGACTTGGGATTGTATTGATATATGGGTACTCAATTCGTTCGGTGTTGTCTCTACCCACATTCATAAATATATATGGGGGTGTGAGTGTGAGTGTGAGGGTGTGTGTGTGTGTGTGTGTGTGTGTGTGTACGTACCGTATGTGCACTGATAGTTTCTGCTAGTTTGCTGCCCGTACTGGAGGCAGTCAAGTAGATTTAATTGCAGCAAGCCCTCAATTTAATTTCATACGAAATTCCATTTTCCGATTTTTCTTTATTCTACTTTATTTTTATTATTTTCTTTTTTCACAATCTGTTGCAAATGTTCTCAATTTCAATGATTTCAATTGTTGCTTTGCGAAAAACTATCGATTACATTGCCAAGGCGCAGCACAAAAGCAAAGAATCAAACAGCATCAAGAACAACAACAACAACAACAACAACAGCAACAAAAACAACAATAACAACACGCACATTAAGAGTGCGGGGGTTGGGCTCTTGACAATGGGCCAAATCGTTTAGGCCCATTAAGTGCGCCTGAGCAGCCGCATTTGTGTTACCTAAAACGAGAGCAGTTCACTCCCCTGCCCCTGCCCATGCCCCTGCCCCTACCCTGCCTACACCTACCTATCTAGCAGAGGCCTGCCCCTGAAATTACTCATTCACTCATTCGGCTTAGCTGCCGCTGCCGATTCTTTTGTTATCGGTCGGCAGGTGGCGCTGCTGCGCTGGTGCAGTGCAGCATTTCAGCTCTGATCAATCGCTCAATTGTCCGCCCACACGTTGCCTGCCACCCCGTTTGGGCGCACACCCTCTACCCACAACCCACTACCCACTACCCTGTAGCCCCTAACCCACCCCACCCTCATTCAGTTGTTTGGGCACTTTACGCGTAATTGCCGCACATCGTCAACCAGCAACCATCAACCATCAACCATCTACCGACAACGTTGTTCTTGTTGTGTTGTTGCTGTCGGCTTGAGCCCATTCATCAAAGCCCAACCATCGATTGGCATTGTGTGTCTCCGAGTCTTCTTCTTCTTCTTCTTGTTGTTGTTGTTGTTGTTGTTGTTGTCTGTTGAACAAGACCTATTATTTGTAGGTCATAAATTTTATTGCTCAACTGCCGTTGCTGCAATTAAATCTCAATGGCTCTGGCGGGCGGCCTCCTTTGTCCATTTGGCACTCGAAACACTGTCAACTCGTAGCTTAGATATGCACACACATACATCCTGTAAAGTGAATACATATTTGTCTGTCTGTCTGTCTGTGTTTGTTTGTTTGTTTGCTTCTCATCCCAACCAACTCATTTATGGCATTCAGTAACCCTCAAAGCAGCAAATATTTTGACATTATTTGCACCCGAAAAACTAAACTAACGAGTCGATTCCAACTGCACGTTTTGTGCGCCCTTTTTGGGCGCTGCGTTCCGATTGATCAGTTGATTCTTATCTACAGTTACATTGTTGCCTAGTTGGTGACTTTCACCTAACTTCTAACTGCTAACTGGGCTTTTATCGTCGTGCCCGTCGCCGGCCATTAGCCACAAATGTCGCCCAGTTATCGGCTCTGCTCATCTCACCTATCATCTCTGATCACATTTTTTTTTTATACCCATGATGGCAAAAGCGCCAATAATTTGTTTAGTATGTGTGTTTCTGAAATAAGAACTTGAAAGTCTTAATCTTAATGTGCCTTAAAGAATTCCTACAATTACGGAATCCGGAAAAGTGAAATATTTGCGATAAAGTGTTGCCAGAATTATCCAATGCATTCTATATGTAACTCTTTAGAATTAATTCCGGAATACAAGATAAATTGCAGAATGTATTTAATACATTTTTCATCTATGACAATTTGTGGTTAATTCAATTAATTATAATTTGATGGGGATTCCGAGCTTCTCTTATAACTCTTGGTTGCATTTGGCGAACTCTTGGGACAATTTACGCTGACTGGTCAAAGCGCTGAGTGCCACAGTCTGGCGGTGGCCATGCCTACTTGGAAACTGTGGAGTGAAATCTGGTGGCACCACACCCAGAACACATAAACATCATGCAACTACATTTTTTCACAGGCGTTGAAAGACGGCGCTTGGCTAAACGAGCTACGTGTCGCCGCTATCAGGTGGCTGTGGCAGGCAGCGACTGTTGTTATTGTTTTTGTTGTCGGTGTTGTTGTCGGTGTTGTTGTCGGTGTTGTGGCTATGCAGGCAAGAGAAGTCCACAGCAGAAAATTCGCAACAAATCTGCAGCAGACGCTTAGACAAAGTCAACCCTTTGATTAAAAGTCAAATGTTTCTGCTGCTGCTGGGGTCGACTCTCAGTGATTCTATTAGCAATTCCGCTGAAATCGAGTCGCATATCTAAAACCGTTATGGGCCAGTCAGACAGCACACTGGTGATGGTGATGGTGGTGCTGGTGCTGCTGCTGCTGCTGGTGATGATTGTGGTGAGGCAGTGGTGGGGAATTGACGGCATCAAAGGGCAGCGCCACTTGGTGGCCGTTCCGTCCCGTCAGAGAGTTGCGCGCTTGAGCGAAAACAGTAGCGCCGGCTGCGAACGTCACTTGCGACCAACAACAACATCAACAACAAGAGCAAAAAAAAACAAATAAATGCAAAAGTTCAAAGCCTAATGCGAAAATTTCGCAGAAATCTGTCATCGGCTTGTCAACGCGGCGTCATCAGCAGCAGGAAGCTGCTACCAGCGACAGAGAGAGAGAGTGAGAGAGAGAGAGAGAGAGAGAGCTCTTCCAGATGGAGGGTGAGGCAGGGAAGGAAAGGATTGGGACTAACACATAAGCCAGGATTTTTCCATCCTCCCCAACCGACTAAAAGCTGGCCGCGCCGCCAAGTGTGCCGCGTAGCAGCAATCCTCCAATTGGCCCTACACACATGCCAGACAAGCAAAAATGTTGTTCCATCAAAAATCAGTGGCACGACGCGTCGGCCGATCTCTTATATCAAAAGCATGGCAGCAAATTTCCTGCCTTGTCCCAGATAACGCACCGAAAAAAAAATGTGTAGGAGGAACTGACGAAAGGAGCAACAACTGAATCTGCTTTGGAATCTGTCTGTAAGTCCCGAATCTCGCTGTGACATCATCTGGCGTCTATCAAAGTGCTTTTACGCTTGCAAAAAAAAAAAAAAAAAAAAATTAAAATATATAATATATAAATAAAGATTATAAGATATATATTAATAAGTATATTAGCTCAAACAATCAGTTTGTGCTTCGCTTTAATTAAAATTAATTTGAGTTTGAAGTTGAAGTTGATGATTTCAAACTAATAACATGTTTTACTAAAAATCAACATTTTTGCCATTTTTTTAACTTTTTTTTTTGATTTTTTATTTATAATTTTTTGCAATGCATTGGTAAACGTTCCTCATTTCATATTCACCATTTTCTATGGGATCTTAGGTCTATCTGTCCACCTCAAACCCTTCATCTCCTCCTCTCTATATATATATCTCATTCATAATAGAGTATTTGCTGTTCGGTATTATCGGGGAGAATGTTTTTTGATGATTGTCTGATGGCTTTTGACATGCTGTCGGAACGACAAAATTGTGTTTTTGTTGCAATTGCTGATTGTTTGTCTGTTTTCTTGTGTGACTGTTGGGCCTGTTGGGCCTGTTGTGCCTGTTGCATGTCATTTGGACGATATTTTACCAGGCCGCACAGACGCTCGGCGCTATTAAACTTCAAAAGCCAAACGGCAACTGGGCGCAGAGCATTTAACGCCGAATTCCGCACAACAAAAGCCAGGTAGCATGGATGGGTTCCTCTCGAGCTCTTCCCCTCTCCCCACACTCTCAGCTATTTCTGCTGTCCAGTGCAGTGCTGTCCTCTGGATGCCCACCCCGACCACTGAATGATTCGCTGAATCAGTCAAATATCTTAAATATTTTTGTCATTAGATTGTTGTGCACCTAATTCCCGCAATTAGCATGGGGCGCTTTGTAGTCATGCCACGGTGCAAGTGCAAATGGTGCGGCAAATCTTTTGCCTTTTTATGTTTTTTTTTTTTTTTTTATTTTGGTTGTTGTCCGTAGCAACCCCTTTCTATCAAAGACCATCTCTGAGTTTGCAGTTTGAGATGCCTGCTAATTTGCTAAGCATTTTGTTTATCACAAATGAATACCTTATCAAATATATATCAAATATTGAAACTATAGCATACTATAGCAATTAACTATAGACTACAAAGGCATGTATATATAACCTTAACTTTTATATATATTATTTAATTGATAGGACGTGGTTTGTAGTGCGTGTCTTGCGTTTTTACACGTATTCCACATATCATCTCTCATATCTAAACTTAGACATTCATTTTCTGTTTTAAAATAGTTGACAATATATCAATCGATATATAGTTTCTCATATATCATAGCTTTGTTCGTTCGTGTCAGTCAAATGAATCTCGACCTAACCAACTTTACACTTCCGCTTGAGCGCCAGATGCGTTGGGCGAGTGCATTCGCAGTCACTGTACGTTTACATAAGCTCAAGCATAAGGATCGTGGGACGAGGGACAAGGGAGACGTTAGAGGAGATTGGAGAGAGGAGAGAGGGAAGCTCGCGTTCACACGAGTGCCAAATGATTCGAACCGAAAACCGTTCACTGCCAACTGATGCTGTCAATAAAATTTGCGTCTGGCGCTGATTTGGACGGCCGCAAAAAGGCATATATACATTTGCTGGAGGAGGAGGGCTGCGAGGAGTGGTGGTGGTCTGTCTCGTTGCAGGAGGGGGAAGAGACGATGGACTATTCGACTGTGGAGCACCCTGTCGTGGTTGATCAAAATCAATGCGGCTGAGAATTGCGAATCAATTGCGGGTCGCCAGGCTTTTTACCCCTTTGCCTGCGCCTGCTTTTTGGCCAGCAAATGGGAGCCAAAACGGGATCAGCGAAAAAACAGTCAGCAGAGTCGAGCCAGTCAAGAGCAGTCAGCAGTCAGTTGCCAGTTGCCAGTTGCCAGTTGCCAGTTGCCTGATGTTAAACAGTCGTCGATCAAAGACAAAATCCCGGCAGGGCCCCAACAATAAGAATCGTTGAACGGAAGAATCAAACAGTTCGCATCTCGCATCGCGGATCGAAGAGAAGCAAAGATCGCAGCTCGGAGCGCCGATGAAGACGACGCTTTGCTTTTTTGGCGACACTGACAAGCCGCATGGCAGGCAAGCGTAAGGAGAAGGGGACGTGAGGGAGGAGGACATACCAATCCGCATACGAATGTATTCAAATGCAACCACCGATCGACGCTGCGGCAAGCTATTGTTGTTGTTGTTGTTGTTGTTGTTGTTGTTGTTGTTGTTGTTGTTGTTGTTGTTGTTGATGTTGCTGTTGTCGTTACCGCTGCTGTTGCCTCACGTTTCTCGTCGTGGCGCTTGCAACTTGATCGATGAATGGGCATTTGGTTGGATAGGGGTTCGACGGGTCGGCCGACTGGGATGGCTGGTTGGTCTGGCCTGATCCAGAGACACGCGGCGCCGCTGCCGTTGCGAATTCAAGCGCCGCTTTTGAGTTGGGCTCACACAATGACCAAATGCCCAAATGCCCAAATGCCCAGGCCAACGGCCAACAGCCATCAGACAGCAGCGGCAGTCACCGAATCGATCTCTGAGCCAGTTCTGGTTTCTCTTTTCATCTCCCGTTCTGCTCTTATTTTATACAGTGGATTAAGCTGTACCCACTGCCATCATGCGCTACCCCTTTGCAATGTGGCGGCAGCAGGTGTGTGATTTGTAAAACCACTTGGTCAAAAATGATTGAATATGTATATTAAGAACAATTCAATCACAACTATATAAATCCCATAAAGCATTCACATTGATTTAAAAGATCAATGGATTAAAAATCGAATTAAAGGCGACTCAAATCAGGAATTAAATCCAGGCTTATGGACAGTTGCCAAAATTGATTAGACCGATTTAAATTGACAGATATAACGCACTATTCGATATATATATATATATATATATAGAGGATGATTCGCTGGATAGTTTATTTCATTCCTGTACTTGATCATAATCAGCAAGAAAAGATATTGTTGTCATAATAATGACTGCAAATGGGGCCAATTAGAGAGGGTCGTAAATTACGGTCTATTTGGTGAGGGAAGCGCATTAAAATTTGGTGGTTGGCTGAAACCCTTCTTTTTCATCTTCTTCGCCTTCTCCTCCTTCGTGGCCTTTTTTTTTTGTTTTGTTTTTTGTTTTTTCTTTTTTCGTATTTCGTTTTTGTGGCCAAAATGAAATGCAGCCACAGTCATGTCCACTTTGTTTGCCTCCAAATGACAGCTGATTGCTCTCGATCGCGGTTCTCACTGTCGCTGTCGCTTCTATTTCTATCTGTCTCACTCTCTTTCTCTCTCTCTTATTGTTTCTCTGTCTCTGTTTGGGTGCCTTGGTTTGGGTCTTTAGCTTGGAGTTTCTCAGGTTCTGTGTTCGCCGGCGCCTTTAATTGGCATTTGAATGATGTGCACACGCCGTGCTCCTTGCTGCGCCCACTTCATTGCCCCTCTCTCTCTCTCTCTCTCTATCTCTATATACATATATATATGTATCTCTTTCACTCTTTTCCTCTCTGCATCTGAAATGTGAACCTGCGGCGGTTCCTTCAGCAGGCTTATCACTGAGCGCCCAGCGACTGCGCAGCGGCGTCTTATCAAACTTGTCGATCGGCTGCGGCTGGACGCTTATCTGATGCTCGTTTTGGATAAACGCATCATTATTACTGTCGCCGCAGCGGCGACAACGACAGCAACGGCGACGGCGACGCCACTCGAATTCAAGCGCCAAAAAAAAAAAGGGTTCAGAACCGGCGAAACACTCGAAAACAGTCGGTGGTCGTTGTTGCTGTTGTTATTGTTGTTGTTGTTGTTGTTGTTGCTGCTGTTGTTGCTGCTGTTGTTGCTGTTGTCATTATCAAGCGATCTCAATCGCTGCTAATTAATTTCTAGGCTATTTAAGTTAATTTACATACAAAACAAATGCTCGAGAATTGCACCCGCGTAGAACATCAGCCTCAGCCGCAGTCGCAGGCGCAGTCGCAGTCGCAGCCGCAGTCGCTGCAGCTGCTTCTCAAATTTAACTCTTAAATTTAAAGCAGCAAACATGGTGCGTAGGCATCGACGGTGAGGCTGTCGTTGACTGCACTTAATTTCTGTTAATTAAAGCAAATGTCTGCTGAAGGCTGCCAGCAGCAGCAGTGCCTCGCTTTGAACTGCGTGTGGGGGGGGGGGGGGGGTAAGAGCTGCTGCTGACCAAAGTGGCGGAAAAGCGTTGCAATTGACGTTGAACAACGACAGTAACAACAACAAAAACAACAAAAACAACAAAAACAACAAGAACAACAAAGGCGTCGTCATTTGATTTCCGTGTCATTAAGCAGGGCAGCAAATGGTTGCTTGGTTCTGGGCGAGCAGAGCAACATTAAAGTTGCACCATAGCAACAACAACTACTACAATAAAAACCAAACAAATTAATTAAAAGGAAATGCGAAATATTCAAAACTTGAAACCTTCTTTATTTTGTAATGCACTCAAAAAAGTTAGTTTTAATTAATTAAAAATAAGACAAAAAACATTTTCTTAATTTTCAAAATTTAGGTTAAAAAAATATGAATTTGGCAAAACGAAGAAAAATTTAAATATGTTTTTCTTGTGAAACTGCCTTAGATAATACAATTATTGATCATATATATTAATCTGAGCAGTATTTGAAAGTTGTATTTTGGTAACTTAAGTATTTTACTTATAATCACAAAACCCACAAAACGGCAACAACTGCGAAACGAAGGCAATTGAAATGTATAATCCAAAGCGGAATGAGTCGTCTTGGCTTAAAGATGTTGAAGTATCCAAGAGAAAACATATAATAAACTAAGAAAACAGAGTCATTGTTATAACAATTAAATTAAAGTTAGTAACAAATTGACATGTTGTGAAATACAGAAAAATTGTTGTCACTGAGACAAATTGATTTAACTAAGTTTGTCATATTTACTTTGAGAAAACTGTTCGTATTTATTATTATATCTAGAGTTGCAAATGTTATTCATCAATAATCAATAATAAGATGACTTTCAGTTATTTGCAAATTTTTAATAATTTTATGGTTGATTTACCATAGTCTCCATCTCTGAATTCATACCACTTGGCCTGAGTCCAAAGTCAACTCATTAATTTCCCAGACATTTGCATATGCAGTATACACTCTCTATCGTATCAATGTGTGTGTGTGTGTGTGTGTGTGTGTGTGTGTGTGTGTGTGTGTGTGTGTATTCCTTACAATGATGCTAGCACACCAAAAGCAATATGATCAAATCAAAAACAACAACAAATCTCATCTAATGGCTGTGCCAAAATCCAAATGGGGAAAGGTTGATACCAAATGTTATTTGTTCGTTTCATTGTCGCATTCACTTTTCGAGACGATTGCGATAAAAACTTAATAAATAAATTGACTTTATGGTTATGGCGCGCCGCAGAGATACTCTCCTCGAGGCCACATTCAGATACATTGAGATACATTGATATGCTCAAATACGCATGCGGCAGCTTACAATTTCCTCGGTGTGTGTGTGTGTGTGTGTGTGTGTGTGTGTCTGTCGTCCTCTCATCCTGTTGTCCTGCTGTCCTGGCTGTCGCTGGTGTTCCCTTTGTGTTTGCCACAAATAAAACCATAAATAAAACGCAAACGTCGGCCCAGGCGCAAAATGTATTCATGAGTAATTGTCACGCGGCATGGTGAGTGCGCCGAGATGGGTGATGGGGGAAGGATGCTGGTGCTGGTGCTGGTGCTGCAGCGCTTGTCCCTGACACAATTGAAGTGTTTTCGGGTGATTTTGTTGGACCTGAGGGTGGCTCAACAGACGGATGGACGGACGGACGGACGGACGGACGGAAGCTATCGGCTGAACGGAAGCAACGGCTGCAGTTGGCGTTGCGCCACGTGATCGGAAGGAAGCGCAACTTGCGAATTGATACATCCGATGCAGACACAGATACAGCCACAGCCACAGCCACAGCTATTAAGATATGCGTACAGAGATACATTTTCGTAGTTTCGGCTGTTTGCCACATCAAATTGTCAGCTAATCGCGCGTCTGTCGCTGACTTTGCGCTTTTCACTTTGTGCGCTTCCGCGAGGCAATCTCAATTACCCCCCCAACCAATCAACCGACCAACAAACCATACTTTGCAGAACTCAATAGAGATGCTCTCAAAATTTGGCAAATTAACAAAGTTGCACAGTGGCACAGTGCGAGGGACACTGTGCTACAGTTTTATCATCTCTAGTTGACAAATTAGTACTATTTCACAGTTTGAGAGTGACTGTGTACACACACACACACATAGACACACACACACACACACACACACAGCATGCAGCTGAGACTCACACACACATACACACACCATTCATTGTTGTGCAGCCCCCAAAAGTTGTGGTTGCCTGCTGTAGTTGCAACTTCTCCTTTTCTTAGCCGTTTTCTTTCTGGTTTTTTTTTGTTTTGTTGGCTTGCAAAAAAAAAAAAAAAAAAATGTTTGACTGGCGCCACTTGAATAACTTGACGACGTCGACAACTCTGCCTGGATACTCTGGACACCACGGACAGTGGACAATGGACGCTGGACACTGGACGTTGTCTCGCAAAATAAAGACGATCCAATCCGAAAAAATCGAACGAGTGCACACTTAAATGCAAAAGGACATGAAAAGAACACGACTTAAGGATTGCCTCTTGGCCTCGGTAGTATTTTCAGTGTCTGTGTTTTTTTTTTTTTTTTTATGTATTTATTTTTTTATTTCTTGCGCAGTTCATCTGCAGCTTTGCTGCTTTTATTTGCGCTTGGACTGCCAACGCGCTTTTGTTTTAAAAACAGGCGATTTTTTTTGTTGTTGTTGTTGTTGTTGTTGTTGTTGTTGTTGGGCATTGAAAGCGGCCGCAGCAACCGCCGTTGTCGTTTGATCAGAAGCCGCCGACGCCGCCGTATCCAACGGCCAGAGTACAGAGAGTCGTCTCCAGCAAGTTATGCGCCCGTGCCCGTGCCTCCTGTGTGTGTGTGTGTGTACTCCACACTCCCCACTCCCCGCTACCCGCTCCCCTCTCTCCTTGTCTATGTCTTCAGTCCGCATCCGTGTCCATGTCCGTGTCCATTGCCTTGCATGTCCGCATGGGGCAGCGGCGGCTACTTGAGGCGCCACTAGGCGGCGGCGGCAATGTCTATACAACAACAACAACAACAACAACAGCAACAGCAACAAGGGTAGGGGAAAAATTGTTTGTCTCTCCTGGTTTCACTTGGTTTTCAGCTTTTGCTTTCGCGATTTCTGCTCTGGCGCTAAGAAGCCGGGCGCAGGCCAATTGGCGTCAGCCTTTATACCTTTGTGCCTTAATATGTGTGTGTGTGTGTGTGTGTGTTGTTGGAAGTAACAACAGTAAATCAAGCAGCCGCCAGCTTCAGCTTCAGCTTCAGCAGCAGCAACAGCAAAAACCTATTCGGTGGTCTCCAACTGGCGGCATTTTTCTTGTTTTCATTTTGGCAATTTATTATACATATTTTTTTTTTACTTGCCTGCGATTATTATTATGTTTTATTAGCTTTTCGCATATGAGAGTGTTTGTCTATGTGTGTGTGTGTGTGTAACTATGTGTGTGGGCGGCAAGTGCCTTTCGACCATGTCAAACCGTATGAATTTCAATGTATATATTATATATAATTTGAATTTAGATAAAATATCAGAATATACTCGTAGAACTGCTTAAGCAGATTGGTTTGAATCTTCCCCTTAAATGACAGAGCTCAAACAGCCGGTTTGCTTGCTCCTAAAAGAGCGAATATTTAAGTCAGTTAACCACTTAGTTTAAGAAATTTTTTAGGGACACTTCGTATGCTACTCAGGCTGTGATTGGGCGTTAGGGTTGCTCAATTGTGGCCTAGTTGCGACAGCAGCAGGAGTAGAAGAAGCAATTAGCTGCCTTGGCAGAGGCATCAATTGAAAAGCAAAGCACCGGCAAGCGACATTAATGGAGCACCAGGGAGGAGACAGCATGTAAACCTGAACCATGGCCAGAACCAGAGCCAAAACCAGGTCAAGTGCCTCTTCAAGGTAGGAAAAGTGCTTGAAGAGATGAGGCAGCAGCGAAGCACGGTGCAAAATTCAGACCCCTTGGCAAGTGTGCCCATTAGGCAATGAAAAAAAACACGAAAAATAGGAAGCCAAGAAAACATCAAGTGGAAAGTACAACAGCAGCAACAGAAGCAACGACAACAATGACAAGGAGCCATGACATGGCTTGAGAGTTTGAGAGGCGTTGTCCAGCGTGTCATAGTTGGGAGAGCAACGCCCACTTTTCTACAGGATGACAATGCCTTGGGAGCAAAACTGGGAAGAGCTGCTCAGAGAAGGGGGAAGAGAATGGACTCTGGGAGTTACAGCCTAAAGCCTGTCGCCTGCCGCCTGCCGCCTGCTGCTAAGCCTTTTGCAACATGTTTACATTCAATTAGAAGTTTTGAAGCCTTTGGCTTGTTTACCACCATCAACAGCAGCAGGAGCAGCAGCAGCAGCAGCTGTAAAACTGGAGCAGCTGTCAAACTTGGTGGGTGGCCCGCTTGCCGCTCGTCGCATGCCGCTTGCCACTTGCCACTTGCCACTTGCCATTTGCCACTGGCCACTGGCCACTGGCCAAGTGCAATGAACCATCGCCGTTGTCGGTCGTCGGATTGAGATATTAGCCGTGTGGAGTCGGAACCAACAATTTTGCCAACACTCATTCATTAACTTGCTGGTTATTTGGTATCGTCTGCAATTGCATTCAATTTAGTTAGAAGCACTCACAAGCATCAGCACCAGGCCCAGTCTCAGCCCCAGTCACAGTCCCAGTCCCAGTCCCAGTACCAGTACCAGTACCAGTACCAGTACCATCCTCAGTAGATGATCTTCGTTCGGCTACACAGAAAATGCAACAGCATCAACCCAACCCCCCCCCCACCCCCCTCCCCACCTAACCACCGTCTCAGTCGCGACCGTTGCTGATGAGATCTTTGTAAGTGGCTCCTCGCTGGTTGGCTGGCTCATTGAGTCGCTGGCTCGTTGGCTGACCAGTGCTCAAAGTAAAACGTCCAAGACACGAACCACGCCAAAATCGATATGACTCGATTAACGTGGTTGGACCATCGTCTCCGTCTCCGTCGTTGGCGTCTTCGTTTTCGTCTTCGTCGTCGTCGTCGGTGGTGCTATTGATGGCCTGTTGCTGCTGGCTGGCTCAAAGTTGTCGTTGGTGGCGCTACGTCCACAGCGAGGGTCACTCAAGCAGTTTCTTAGTCAGTCAGTTTGAATTTGATGATTGACTCGAGGAACCTTTGCTGCTTGACTAACGCCTAAATCCAACAACCAATCAACGCAATTTTATAAATCGGCTTAAAAATATTTCAAAGGAAAGTCCATTCGTAATATCGAATTCTTTATGAACATGAATATATATATCAACCAATGTAACTAATGCGACTAATTCATCTTGAAGTGCAAATCGAAAAATACCAATTTAAAATATTCTTTTTATTCTTTTGCAATTCTGTTTGGAATGGCTGCCAGAACTTTATAAGCCACCTTGGCTAATTGGGGCAGACCTCAGTGCTTATGGCTGTGCCACAGACTGAGTCTGTGGCTGTGTGGCAGCTACTTCTACATCGCGTGGTCGCGTTCATCATTTTGGTGTCTTGTTTTGTGGGTTTCATTGGTTTTTGTTGCTGCACTTAAATAGCTGGGCGGAACTTGATGAGATGATGGGCAATTATCTGCGGGAGGTCCACACAGAGACTCTCGTGGTAAAACGCCAACAACAACAACTACAACAACTACAACAACTACAACAAAAACAACAACAACAACAACAACAAACAGCAACGAAATATGTCTTACAACATTTGGCTGACTGCCTGGCAATGCGATTTTGTGGTCGCTGCGTTGCGCATGCGCGCCAGCTTCAGCGCCATCGCCATCAACGCCTCACATACACACACACACACACACACACACACACACACACACACATGCACACACACACACACAGTGCACAAGACGTGCGGCAGTGCGAATGAAACGAAAGCAAAACTAAACTAAACGAAAAGAAAAGAAACAAAATAAGACGGGGCCAGGCTTAAGAATTGCAGACTTGTAGAAACTGCAGCAGCAGCAGCAGCTTGTGGATAGTGGAAGAGTGGTTGGGATAGAGAGGGGGCAGTTAGGTGCAGGCACAGACGCTGAACACTCTCTGTGGCGGCTGCGGCGGCGGCAGCCAATCATTGCCTCAAGGCCAATTTGGAGAATGGGCATGCGTAGAAATATTTTGCGAACACGACGCTGATCACGACCAGAACTGAGGCTCCAGTTGGGGCCAGCAGCAGCAGGCTGTGGCAACTGGCAACTGGCAACTGGCAACTGGCAAAGCTGGCGAGGCTGGCAATAACCATCGTGTGGCGTCGGTGGCGGCTCTGACGGCGGCTAACCAAACACGATGAGGCGTTGTTGGCGTCATGAAACTACAAGCAGCCCACGGTGCAATTGACGCTGCACATTTTGGAACTGCAGCGCTGCTTCTTCTTCTTCTTCTTCTTTACGATGGCGACGCCAAGGCGATGACAGATGACGACGACGGTCTAGCGGGCATGGAAGGCATGGAGGGATCCAGCGGATCCTGGCTGTGGGACACGCTGGCATTCGATAATTGCTTTAGAAAGTATGCGGCTCTCCAGCCGATTGGTTGGCCATTTAAAAATGTGAATGCGACTGCGACTGCAAATGCGAATGCGAATGAGAATTGAGTATACAACGAGTACGAGTCTGATTACCTCTTGCTCTTCCATCTGGCCATATTCTAAAGCTGGCTGGCTGGCTGGCTGGAGTTGCAGTTGCAGTTGCAATTAATTACATTTGACTCGTCTGCATCAACGTTGCGGAGCTGTGAGAAATGTTTTCATTTTGCAGCGTTTGCTAATTGGATGTCTTTGCCTCTCAATCGAAGCAAAGCGGCAGTAGCAGTGTGGCAGAGTGGCAGTGTGTTCAGGCATCGCTGAAGAGCTCCCGAAAAAGAGTGTGGCGACGGTGCAACATTTTTCAAAACAATCTTCTACAAATTCTATTCATTTAAATGTCCATTTAATATTGAAACAAAACTTATAGCTTATCAATTTAAATGTTTTGATTTTACAAAATGATATATATGAATGATATATATATATGATATATAGGAAACTTAATATTTACCAATAATGCCAATGCCAAGAATAACTTAAGTGGTATACAAATCTGAGCTGAGCATTGTCATTATTTGAAGTTTCTCTCGGAATATGTAGCAATTGCTAGAATTCAAAGTTGGTTTGGTTTATTTAGAAATTCAAAATCAATTCCGAGATTTGTAATTGTAAGTCTATCGATGCATGTCAGAAGGAAGCAGCTCCGACTTCGAATGTATCCGTAGATGCTTTGGGAAGTGGCACTTGCCTTGGGCAATATTAGATCACAAGATTAATGAAAAATTGATTAATCTTGCATGGAGCATATATAAGTGGCACAACTATTGTTCGGCACTTGGCTGCGGCTGTTGTGTGCCGATTACTGATCCGGCTGATATTGCTGTGAACTTACTTCATTATCCTTATCGGAAACATCTGTGCGCCGAGCTCTTAAACTCAATTAGTGCGCGCTTAACAAACAAATCAGGGAACAAGCCAAGAACAACCACAACAAGAACGGGCAAACAGAGCAAACTACTCCTGAATGCGACACAACAAAAGCTAGCACTGCAGCTACCTCCTACCTAGTTAAAGCAGAGGCACAGGCACAGGCACAGGCTCTGGCACAGGCACAGGCAAAGGCTCTTCAGGATGTCAACCAAAAAAGAAAATAAAATAACACAAACACAAACACAGAAATCAGCAGAGATGGGAAGGCGGAAAGGGGCAAAGGGCCTTCGGTCTCGTTGCAGCCGGAAACAGTCGGCTATATGCCGGCGTTGCCATTGATGCATACATCCTAGACTGGATCCTGCACTGTCACTGGCCTCCGACGCATCACATCGCCTTGCCTCGCCTCGCCTCGCCTCGTTTTGGTTTCGTTTCGGTTTCGGTTTCGGTTTCAGTTTGGTTTTGTTAGCCATCCATCACTTCAACTACTACCTCAAGTGTGTGATTGCTATCAACAGCTTGATTTTAAATTTTTTTTTGCAAAACAATGGCAAAGCCCTCGCAGTTTTCCAACTGTTTGCCTGCGTCCTGGTGGTTTCCTTACTGCCACTGCTACTGCCACTGCTGCTGTGAAGCGCATAAGCCGCATAGTTCGTCAGCTGACTGGAAAAATCAGTAGGAAATGTGCGAGGCATAGTTGGCAGTTGGGTAGGTTGGAAAGGTGTACAAAAGAATGCGCAGGATGGGCGCAGGATAAGGATGAGCCATGAGCATTGGCCAGGGATAATTACTTTTGTGCAATTATACGATTAGTTTATAGGCCAATAACTCTCTATGCGTGCGGCTCTAGGCTCTTCAGTCCCCCAAGCAAGCGACTCTTGATAACATAATTGATGCGCTTAAAATGAAAAGAAAAGCAATGCAAAGCAAAGAAAAGAAAGCAGGAAACATACCAAATAGAAAAAAAACAAAATACAAAAAGTAACGTACAGAAAATAACCATACAACATTTATAAGACTATTGGCCCAGTTATGCTTGGCGTGCTGTGCTGATTTAATCAAAATATTCTGTAAATCCATCGAAAATTGTTGCACACCATCAATAATTGGCATTGGGTGATGCTGAAAAATCAGCGAGACTAACTCTTAAATCGCAGGCCATCAATAAAGGACAATCATAACTGGCTTAAGTGGTATGTTTGGGCCACCTGCACCACCAAAAACTGGACCCGAGGGGGTTGTATTGTGTTGTGGCATACAACGCAGTGATATATTTTTCACGCCCATAAAATAAATGTCATCCATAAACCGTGACTAATTCGAGAGACAAACAAATTACTAAATAAACGCGACACAACCAAACCAAATGGGAAAAAATAAATAAAATAAATAATATAAATGTACATATATATATATATATATATATACGGATATGATTGGATAGCAGAGCTAGAATTGATAGTAAAGAGCACAACGTGGAAATTTGCAGCCACAACGGAAAATGAAATTGGAAAATGTTCACAATACGGAACCCAGGCGAAAATATCACATGAATGTAATGAAATTGCTTGAAAGGTTGCCAACTGAGCAACTGGCGTAGTCAAAAGGGGGGTACGGGTACGGGATGGCGGTCAGTAGAGTAAGCAATACTCTAGGCTAGCATATCTTATTCCATTCTGCAAATTGGTCGCTTTTCCCTTGCATTTCGCCCCTTGGCCAGAACTCTGTCGACGCCACTGTGCATCCTTGTCAAAGGACTGACCAAGCAATTGGCTGCGTATCTGTCGCTAAGTCAGCGTCGCACAGTTACCACCAAGAGGACGCCACCCTTAGGCTCAAGCTGAACCCCCCCCCCCCCACACACACACACAAACGTAACCCGCACCACCCACATGCGAAAACACACATCCGACACTGCCACTGCCACTGCCACCGCCACCGCCACCGCTGATGCTGCCGCATACAAAATGTAAATATTTAATTTTGAAACAGTGTAACTAAAGGGATTTGAAACGCGCGTGGACAGCAGTCGAGTGCTCCTGATCCAGTTCTTAGCACTGCTGGTGCTGCTCCTGTTCCGGGGTGCTGCTATCTCAGTGTCCGGTGTGTTGCGACTTTTGACGGAGTGGGGTTTACGCAGTCAGAAATCAACGGAACCCGCAGCATTCGTTACGGTCGATTCCATGCGACATCTTATGTCTTATGCTAGTCCCTGCCACGCACCCTCTCCCACCACCCCCCGCATATTCATTGTCCGTTGCCCAACATATGAAAAGTTTTTGGGCTGCTGCTTCTTCACTTATTTTTTTTTTATTTGAGTTTTTTCTCATCTCCCAGTCCCAATTTTTGCTACTGTACATTTTGCATGCCGTCCAAAAAAAAAAGGGGCTTCCAAGGAGGATTGACCAGGTCGGAGACGGCCACCACTTCCCACCCCCCTCCACCCTTAACCAAACCCAAATATGTCACATAACAAATGACATGTAGCCGTGTCTGCGTCCATACATGTTTGTTCTGCCTCTTGCTCCTTGCTCCTTGCTCCTTGCTCGTTTTTTATTGCAAAATAATATCGAGATAAGCAGCACACTACGCCGGATAAGACGGGAAGGTTGTCTGAGGTGGGGCGGAGTAAAACAGAAGCGTTGCAGGCCAAAGTCCATTCGGCTGCGGGTCCCCGGGGCGTCCTTTCAGCTTTGGCCAGCACCACGAGCATATTTGACATGAATGATGCTGGGTGGGAGAGGCCCAGCAAATCCCTGTTTAAATTTGTGCAACTTTTTAATCGATTGATTGCTGCCAGTTTGGTTTCTGTGCGGGATTAAATCGCATGCACGCCCTGCTTTCCTATTGCCCTTTCTGCTCTCTTCCTTAACCCACTGGCCAGGCTGTTCAGTAATACGGGGTCCCCGCTTCCAGTTGCGGATAACATCAAATTGCAAATTGGCTTCGTCTTCGGCATGCTTCTAATATCAACTTAAGATTTTAGTTTAAGATTTCTGTTCTAACCGTAAATTGAATATTTTATTTTTAGGCGAAGGAAAAGTTCGTTTTAACTTAAAACTGACAAAGTTGCTTTTATTCCCTTGCATAAGTATATTTATATATATATATATATATATATATATATATTTATATATGTTGTTGATCAAACATGCCAATCAAGAAATTTGTAATTCAACACAAAATAAATGTCAAAATATTTGAACTTAAATCGTTGATTTTACTGAAGATGGCACCAAGGAATAGTCAAACCTCCGCAGCATCTTCATTCCTGTCCAGCCCTGAAGGACTGAAAGACCAGTTGCACTTGCTTGCCAAGGATGCGTCAGTTGAAGATGACCAAGAATATTAATAAATACTAAAGTATTGCGATTAAATTATTGCCTTTTGTTAGGAATATATTGAACACGGACAATCGGCAAATGCGACACTTAAAAAAGCTATTATTCTGAAGTCTCGCAAAAACAAACGATCAAAAACTGGGAAGATAAAATATATATATGTGTATATATATACGCTTTTATTATATAGACAGTTTTGCACATCGCAGAAGACTGATCGGAAGTGCTGCGATGTAATATTTGTAGATTCAAATTAATCAAAAGCTAAATGTAATTTTAATGTGTTTATTCTGTTGAAGCAAGGCAAGAGTCTTTCATCACTTTGTGGCACTGTCAGCAGCTGCCAGTGCAAATCTCGTAGATCATTCTTTAGCTTCCCCAGCTCGATGCGCTTCCCCCTGCTGCGTGTAATCTTAACCACAATCAAATGTTTAACAAAATGCCTCCGGCCTAAAGCGCAGCGGGTGCCGTTCAGCAATAACAATAACAAAAACAATAATAACAACAACAACAACAACACCAACACAAGTGACAACTCACACACACACACACACACACACACACACACACAGAGAGAGAGAGACAGGGGCGACAGGTCACACCTCCCTTTGTGGCAATGACTATGCAAATCAGCAGCAAACGTTGACAGCATCATCCACGCATTTGGGTAATTTTGCATGCGAGGCAAAAGGACAACTATTTAATTTCCAAAAGCCATAAAAACGAAATACAAATTTTACAATTGTGTTGAGCAACAATTTTGTGTCGGCTGCGCCTGGCGGTGAGCAAAGTGACAGCCATCGCTGGCAATGACAGTCAAACCCCATAACCCTCCTACCTCCTACCCCACCCAACCTTCAGCCCCATGCGCATGACAGTCGGCAGCAGCAGCAGGCAGTGTCACCCCCTGTCGCTGGCAGGAGCAACGGCGCATCCTGTTGACGCCTGCGACTGGCTGACACGCTCTGTCTATGGGCAACACGGCCCGTTTGCTGTTGGCTTTCTATGTTGCTGGCTTTTTGGCTGCCAGCATCGCGTTTTATATCGTTTTTTTTTTTTTTTTTTTTGTGTTTCATTGAGTTAAAACACATCCACCCACCCATCAAGTCACCCTCTCACCAACGGCTGCAACCCTCTCGCGCATAAATCACGGCAACAGCGGCAAAACTCGTCGCATGCAAATCCTTTAGCCTCAAAAAAAATATATATTTAAAAAAAAAACGTAAGAGTGCTCTAGGCGAGAGAGCTCGACTAGAAGATTCCCTGTTTGCCAATCATAATTCTGAGATACTGGAAAAATGCGCACATTCTCATTGCACGTGCATATGTATCTGGCTAGATCGATTCGGCTCTGGACTAGGAATATGTATGTATTTTGTGGGTTGCCTGGTTTCGTCAGCCCGATTTCACCTATTTTTAATGGATTCAGGGTATAAAAACAACAACTGACAGTTTTGGATGTAGCTTTGACTTTGTCACTTTGCGTTGCGTCTGGGAGGGGTGGGAGAAATGGGTGGGGTTAAGAGTTTTGGGAAACACCCAACGAATCGAAATGCAATTCGCTTTAAGTGCACATAAAAGTCACAAAAGCAAATTTAGCAGTAATATAGCGGGAAAACGGCTTGGAGTTGAGCTTAGGTATGGGGTTAGAAGGTTTTTTAGCTTCGAGTTGGTCATTAAATGTTTGGCAATCAAAGGCTTAGGACAGCCGCAACGAACGTGCGTAATTTGGCAATTGTAATCCCTCCCCTACCCCAAACTAAGACAAACCCCTCACTAAGCTTAGATATCAGCCACCCACAAAACTTGTCGGTATATTGACAGACAATCAACCACTTGAAAAAGCATATGGCTAAATCAAAGCCACAAGCCAAGTTATCACAGCTTTTCATTATGAAGCATTTAAGCAAACCCCAACCCCACCCCCCTCCCCACCCCTAAGATTGAGAAACCCAAAATCCGAATCCGAATCAGAAACAGAAACCGAAACCGAAGCAAACTGCGCACCCTTGCGGTCGCCTCTCAGGGGTTGATGACTAACGGATTTGAGCTTTTTCTATTTTAAATACCCTGTTTCCATAATATAATCATGTGGTTGAAAGGGTGTAGAGCTGTGACCATATAATAAAATAAAAAACAATTAAAATAAAAGGTATAAAAAAATATTTCATTTATTTTTGTGTTGCTTAATTCTCTATCAAATAAAGGAATAAATAATATATAGGATATATGTATATTCGAGTCGGATACACTCAATTGGAATATATATATTTTTTTATTTCTTTGTTGGTCTCTCGCAAATTAAATTAGATGCTTAATATGCAGCGAACGTTTCATTTGTTTTGCGGCTAGAAAATCAACGTGGAAAATTAAGCAAACAAACAAAAGCGGCCAACGGTAAATGGAGACCGAATTGGGTTTCGGCTCTTGATGTTGCTTGTATCGGGGGAATGTGGCAATTGAAATGGGCAGTGGACACTAAGATTGGTAGCAGATGCCCGAGGCTAGCCGCCGGCTGTCTCTCAGTCTCTCAGTTAGAGACACACGAATCGGACCCGCCCACAGCTTAACCTCTAATGAGGCGCATTACTTTTGTTTGGCCACAGCGCATGGGGCAGGCAGAGCAGCAAGATGCTACGGGGTCGAGGCTGAGATTTGAAATAATTATCCCGTTGAAACTAATCTTATTTGTGTGCGGCTTTGTCTTTTTCCACTCCAGTTTTTGGGGTTTTTTTTTTACTTAATTTAATGTAAACATTCGATACTTTTCAGCAATCTCACCAGCGGCAAATAAGTATATAAATAAATATTAACATTGTCTCTCGAGTTACATTGAATTTCAAATTCTGTATCACAACCCAAATTACCAAATTTCTATTTGTATTGGTTGGCGAATAGACCGATGTGTGTTGGGTATCGATCGTTGGACCTTCCATAGAAAGGCAAAAAAAAAAAAGGAGAAAAAATTTTAAAAAGATTTAAATAAAATAATATAATATGTAAAAGAATCTTTATATACAGGTATATATATATATATATATATATATATATATATATATATATGTTAACATGTCATTGAAACGTAAAGATGATTCATATACGAAGATTAATATGGAGAAGATAGAGCTCCTCCAGCCTCTCCAGGTAGACGTTGTTGAAAGTGGGAGTAAATGTAGACCGTCGATTGACGGAATTGGTTCATTCCAGCCCTATAAATCTCTAGGAATAGACGGATTATTGCCAGTTTTCCTTCAAATGAGTCAGGACTAACTCCTCTCTCGTATTAGGAAAACGCTACTAAGCAGCCTTGCTTTCGGACATATACCGTTCGTTTGGAGTCCCATCGTAGGGTGCCCATCATCCCCAAGGCAGGGAAGAAAGACATCACCAAACCAAAGTCCTTCAGGTCATCAGATTACTAAAGCAAAGTTGTATGATAACTTATAAAATAACTTCAAAAGGAATCTCTGAAATACGATGCAGGCATGACAAACTCGGGGTTCACAATTGGCTTACCCTAAGATGGGTACCGGGACACAGGGAAATAGCAGTGAATGCAGTGGCGGATGAGCAGGCGTAGAAAGGCACACAATACGGCAGCAACTGAGGAACGATTCAAGCAAGTAATATCCTGATCTAGTAAAGGAGCTAGGATTAGGTATACACAATGATTGCTCGAGGATCTCCCCACCGAATCATTGGAAAGATATGGACATCCATGACCGATAATAGAATCACCAAGAACACAGATTTCTTCGTGTCTCCCTTGGTAAGGTGACCGGTGTATTTAGGCGTGGAAATGATGGACGATGTCAAGATAGAGCACTTATCAAGAAGCTAACCTACGGAACCAAATACCTTGACGAGCGAACAACAGGAGCAACTGGAATGGATTACAGCCAAATTTAGCTTTGGTTTAAGCAGGACATCGCTGGAAAAGCACGAAGTTCGCCTTGTAACATAGTAACGCTTCCGCGAAAGCCAGAAAAGAACCATCTCTGCCAGGATGCAACCTAGGGGAGAATCGAGGATGCATATCCGCTACAGTGCATAGAGTCGATCCTTAGACGGTTCAGTGTTCATCAGCAGCATCGCCTTTGAACATGCCCATTTTTGACAGATAGAACTGTGGAAAGTGGACAATTAACAGTATTCACCATTTTATGGACAAGGTGATCCGGCAAAAGCTCCGAAGTCAAGATGATCTGCGTTACTGTTGGCAATATGCAAATTTGATGATTGGCATAAACAAATCCAATTATTGCTATAAATACTTAAAATACCTCAGATATGTGGTGAGTGGGTGATGAGCTGATTCAGTAGAGATACAGGCAATTACGAAAATGCCCGCTCCAAACCGTGTTTGTAAGCTTTTACTTCATCAGGAATCGGATTGCCTGAAAGAAAAATCCACTGCTCAAAAATAAAAAAGAAGATGCTTTGAAAAGGCAGTCACCAGTGCCCCACTGTTGATCCATTCCAATTTAAAGGAACCATTTATTTTTAAATGCGACGACAGTCAATTAGGCAGTGGAGCAGTCCTATTTCAACTCGACAAGGAGAAACCAGAGTACCCAGTTAAATTAAAGTGTTCCCGGAAAATAATGCATGGCAGCAGTGAAAAATTCAGAGCATATGTGAATCTCATCCCGTTCACTTTCATCATTCATTCAAGTCTTGGTAAGCTAGCAAAATGGTCTGTAATCCTTCAGGAGTATGACTTTCAGATTGAGTATAGAAATGGTGGAGATAATGCAGTAATCAACATGATCTCTCGTCCTTTTGATGCAGAGGAGTCTATCTTTTTTCAGTTCAAGCTTAGCATCTTTAAAGAGCAGGTACATCTGGATCGTATTTACGTGTGGAAGATGGTTCATTCAGATATGGAAGAGTGAAGGTGGAGGCGGAAGAACGATGGGCATATTCAAACCGATGTATTTCTGGCTGAGAATGGCTATGCAAGTGAAGTTAAAAGCATGAATTTATTGCAAGTTGAGCCACCCACCTCAGGCCTGGATCCATAATAGGCTTGACACTTGGTAATGAGAATATTTATGGTGGTTAGGTTGAGATTTATCCTGCGCTTCTTGCAGCAAAAGAAAGTTCAGATCAGTTACTAAACCATTGGCCCATTTGTGGATACCCTTTCCAATGAAGGAATCGAAGCGAGTCCTGGTTATGGTGGATTATAAAGATAACGAACACAAATTTCTGAATTTCTAAATTTCTTTACAGACCGTAATTATTAAAAATATATTGAAATTGCTTTTAGAAACGATTGAAAAATAAAATAATGAATATTTAAGCTACTGCAAGGGAGTCTGTCCTGCTGTTGAACCATTTGCCATTTGGTTGACACTCAGTCAGTCAGTCAAGTAATGGGGCAGAAAGATGTTGAGCCCATGGCATGGTCAGTCCTGGACCTGTGAGCAATAACTAACTCGAACTTTTGTTTAAGTTGAATTTTGAAAGTCAGCAGCTGGCCGCAAATTGACCTTAGCCATAGTCCGTGGCCAGCTTGGATGCTGGTTGGCCAGTCATATGCAAATTTGTTGATTGCTCCAGCTCCAGCTACAGCTCCAGCTCCAGCTACAGTTTCAAAAGCAGCAGCTAGCCATGTTCGACTGGTCAACCACAAGACAAGACGAAATGCGGTAGAAAACCACACAATAAATGGGCATAAATTACAAAACATGATGAAGCCCCCAATGGGAAGCAGACCCAAAGCCAAAGCCAGACCCAGACCCAGACCCAAACCCAAACCCAAACCCAGACCCAGACTTGGTTAAGGATGTGAGCTGTGATTGTGATGTGCGCAGTTGCAGAAATTGATAATTTCCTTGGACTTGCGACACTGAGTCGGACTTGAATTCGGACTCGGACTCGGACTCGGTGACTGACTGACTGACTGGCTGACTGTGTGGCGCCATCGAGTGCGGCGTTGCCACTTGAATTTTAGATTTAACAAAAGTCTCATTTGTAAAACGGTCAAAACTTTTGGCGAGCAACAGCCGCTGCAGCATCAACCACAACAAAATTCAAATGCAACTTGCAACAAATCAAGCAACAAGCAACAAGCATATGAGCAAGCTCCATGCGAGAGTGCTCAACTTGCAGACAACCTGTAACCCAGTTCCCCAAACTGCGCCGATCTTTGGAAAATAGTTTTTTTTTTTAATTAACATCTGTACACAAATTGAGATGGCTTAAAGTCTGGCGAAATATGGGGCTATCCTTGGTGGAAATATGAATAAGTTGGGGATATATTACTTTATAATACCCATTTGATCGATTCAATATGGGTGCAGGGTATACAAAGCCAGGCGCTGGTGGGCGAGGGGGTGGCAAGGGAAAATAGTAGGCTGCTGTTGCTGAAAACCGAAGCGGAGGCCGCAAACTTTTGCACAACAACTGGGCAACAATAATAATGTCACGTTTATCGTGTGCAGCTAATTACTAACAAAAAGATAGTTTGTAATCCTACACAGAGCCCCCAGTTATCCAGCCAGCCAGCCAGCCAGCCAGAGAGTCAGCCAGTCGGACAGAGTTAGGCAGAGTCAGTTGGCAGTTGGCCGGGCCAAGAAATCCAGCCGAGCGTGTCCAAAAGTGCCCCTGGGACAACCAAACAACCAAATAACAACAACAACAAGAATGATAATGTTGTTGTTGTTGTTGTTGTTGTTGTTGTTGATGAGGACCAGTAGCTGTTTGTCCGTTTTGTTTGTTTGTTCTTTGTTGTTGGTTTGTTTTGCTAAACTTCTTGGCCCAATACATGTGCACAAATCTTTGGCAACGAGTTTGCTTCGCATTAGCACACGCCTGAATTTCTTGGCTAAACCCAAAAAAGAACAACAACAACAACAACAAAAACAAAAACAACAACAACTGCAAACTAAGTTAATGCAAATTTGGCCACACCCACTTGAAGAAGGGGACCAAAAAGTTTTTGCATATTAGCCAACAGCTGCGCCGGCTAATATTTCTAGCCAAAAGCCCCCACAACACCCCTCCCCAAACCACCCCTCTAGCCGACAGGCACCGTTAGAAGTTGCTATTGTTGCAAGCTTGCTGGCCAAGTTTGTAGTTTAGGCCAACGCAAAGTTGTGCAGCGCAAGCCGCATTAGTAGGATTACACTTGCCACTGCCTGTGTCTATTAACCCCCAAAAAAAAATGTTAGTCTTTTTCTTCTTTTTTTTGTATAAACTTTATTTATTTGTATATAAATATATATATATATATATATATATATATATGTATATGTGTGTGTGTGTGTGTGTGTGTAGTAAGTATATATAAAGTTCAACGATATTACACAAAAAATGCGAATAAACATTTTAGATGTATTATGTGTGTTTTAAATGATTGCAGTGTACGGTAAAAAATGTAATTTATTTAAGGCATTTTCGATGTTTTCGATGTTTTGCGATGATTTGAATTTGGCAAGAACTGATCTGGGAAGCATAATAGTTCGATTTTCATTATCCTTCGAGCATTTTAACAATTGCACATGCACTACAAGAAAAAGTGCGATTAATTATGAAGTTTTGTGTTCATTTTAACAAAGTGAAGTTTGAGGAACATTGGGAAAATATTGTTATTTATTAATTTCAGTATTTGATTTTGTAAATTTAGAAAATTGTTTTGGCAGCGCTTGTCCAATAATTTGTTGAAATTAATTTATATATTAATTGACACGACAAATCAAAATACATCCGACAACAATAAATATATATATATATAGAGAACTAATATCGGAGAAACGCTCGATTGGAGCAGTATGCACTGAGCAAAAAAATAACAATAAATAATCGCATCTTCCACTCAGACACACCCCTTTTGCTCTCTCATTCGCTCACCCGCCGATCTATATATATATATATATATATAAATGTACATATATATATACATTTCTATATAATGGCATAAAACTAATATCGCTTTGCAATTGAGATTTGAGGATGTACAATAGAGAAACGATCGAGTGAACGAATCGAAGCAAAATCAAGGGAAACAGCGTCGAGACGAACATTTTTGCTTGGCTGTAAGGATGTGGATGGGGGGTGGGGTTGGGTGGAGTGGTGTGGGGTTCAGTGGCGCGTCATCGTCAGATTTGAGTTGAACGAGAGCAGATCTGCCTGGTCGGGTTTGTCGCGCGTCGCATGGTAGGCCGCGCGTTCGCGATCCGGGAACTTGGTGGGCAGGTTGGGCGAGTGCAGGTTAACCTTGGCCTCGAACCGCACCCCGGCCACCTCCACCTCGTAGTGCCCGGACAGCACGTACTCGTTGCTCACGGCCAGCTCGTGGCCCTGCTCATCAATGTTGCGCACAAATCCCAAGCAGACCTGCTTCTCGAACGTATAGCCATATCCGGTTGTGGTCGTCATGCCCACATAGACACCATCCCGATAGATGGGCTCGCCTCCCCAGCACCACATGTCCACCTCGTGATCATGATCGTTGAGCAACAATTGCACATACATCCGCTTTACGCCCTCCTCCCTCTGCATCAGCAGCGCCTTACGTCCAATGAAGTCGATCGGTTTCTGCAAAAGATAATACCCAAAAAGGATTAACTCCTCCATTATCATTGGATCTCACTTAATACATTGCACATACATTCAGTTTGACCCGCCAGCTGCGTCCGCACTCCATCGGCGTGGTGAACGTGTCCAAGTCCTGACCCCAGAACGCATAGAACTTCTCAATGCGCAACGCCCTAGTCGCATAGTAGCCTGTGCACAAGCCGGATTACGGATTATGTGAATCATGGGAATGCATGGAAGGGCGAGGAGTGCGTCGCTCACCTGCATGCTGTATCTGAAACTTCTGACCAGCCTGATGCAGTCGCGAATAGACATGCAGCGCATACTCATTGGGGATGTACATAACATAGCCCAGTTCACCGGTGTGCGTGATGTTTAGCACGCGGATGCCATCGGCCAGGCCCACATCGAGTTCCTGTTGAACGGAATACATCGAAATAGTTAAACAACTGCAAGGGAATCCGAGCTAGAAGCTCGCTCACCTTGTACGTAAAGAAGGGAAAGCTCTGCGCTGTGAGATCTGTGTCCGTCAGCTCCGAGAGCAAGATTCGCGAATAGGGGCCCAGAATGCATATGGCTGTGTACATAGAGGTCACATCCGCCACATTGACCTTGGCGCGCAGATGATCCGGCATCTGCTTGTGTATCCAGCTCATGGAGCGCGTCTGCTGTATGGTGGGAGCAATCATCATGTAGCTGCAAATTAATTAAATTCCAACATATATTAGATCTTCTAAAGAACCGCATTTGCTACTCCTCCTCGTCCTCATCTTGCCACACTCACTGTCGATCCGAGAGTCGTGCCAGGGAGCAGTCGTTCTCATAGCCACCATTGTGATTCTGCATACCCGTGTGTATAATTGAGCCAACGGCGACATCCACATCGTTGGAGCAGAGATACTGCAGCAGCTCGATTACCTCGTTGCCCTTCGACCAGAAATCGAACTTGGTGAAGGAACTGTAGTCGGCAATCCCGATGCGCTCGCGGCAGGCGCGGTACTCGGTGGCCACGTGATCGAACCACGGCGGCTTGCCAAATGTGCGCGTCTTTGAGATGCGGAAGCGCGGCAGTCCAAACTCATCTGTTGACGAGAAGGGATTGGAATTGTTGAAAAAGGTTTCTGCTTTCTACACCAAAATACGCACCTTGTTTATCATTTTGATCAAAGTAGTTGGGTCTTTCGTAACCCATGGACTGGCCGAAGACGGCGCCCGCTTCCTGCAGCTGCGGATAGATGGGCGACATGCGCAGATTGCGACCGGTTTGGAACTCCTCGAAAGGATAGTTGATTTCAAAGTGTTTGCCGGGTGCCTCCTTGCAGCGATCGCGCAGGAACTTGCGGTTGTTGTGCAGCCCCAGGAATCGACTGATGTCCAATATATGCAGATCCAGATACGTTGAGCCTTTCGTGATGAGATCGGTAAGTACACGCCCGATGCCACCAGAGGCGGACACGCCCATCGTCTTGTTGCCGGCGGCCACATAATAGTTTTGTATCTCCGGCGCCTCGCCAAGGATCCACTTGCAGTCTGGCGAAAACACTTGCAGCGAATTGGTCAGCCGATCTAGCGATGCCTCACGGAACGATGGCACTCGCTGCAGCAGCGCATCGAGCAGCTCGTGGAAGTGATCCCAGTCGGGCGGATACTGTCGCGCCTCCTGCGACAGCGGTATGATGCCGTCCTCGTAGACCATCTTCGCCTCGCGCTCATAGCCTCCAGCCAGGATGTGGCCCTCGCACTCCCGAAAGAAGATGCGTCCGTCAAAGTCGCGCACAAACGGCGTATTCGGATCCAAGTTGGCAATCGGTTTTGTATGCAGATAATGATGCTCGACGGCCTTGAGGGGCACTTTGACCACCGGCTTGGACAGTGTGCCCACCTCGCGCGCCCAGAACCCGGTGCAGTTCACAAAGTACTCGCAGTTAACGTCGCCGGCGGTGGTTTCAACGCGTGCCACTTTGCCGCCAGCACTGTGGATCTTCTTAACGGCACAGTGTTCCACGATGCGCACGCCAAGGCGGCGTGCCTCCTCGATGAATGCTTTGCAGACGAGGAGCGGATCACAGACACCATCCTCGGGTATCCAGAGGCCACCCTCGATGCCGTCCACCGAGAGAAGCGAGCAGTGCTGATGGCACTGTTCCGGCGTGAGGATCTCGCAGTTCATGCCCCAGGCCACAGCCAGTGATTTCATACGATGAAACGAGGTCATCCGATCAAAGGAGCGTGCCAGATTCAGGCTACCCACAGGCCGCCAGCCGGTGGGCAATCCCCGTTCTGTCAGCTGCTTTATCAGATCAATTGAGTACTCTGCCAGCTTCAGTTCGGTGTAGCTGGGCTCGAAGCGGCCGGCTAGGCCGCAGGCGCTCCACGGCAGCTCGCCGCCAACGCCATCCTGTTCAATTAACAGCGTCTCGTTGCCCCAGCCCTGCAGGCCCAGGTGGTAGGCGACAGAGGCGCCCGTGATGCCGCCACCACAGATGACCACGCGGGCCTGACCCGGCAGCTGTCCAGCCAGCTGCTCCTTCAAGTCGCCGGCATGATGTGGCTGAAATTTGCGCTTACTCAACACCTGCTCGTCGGATGTGCTTGTCGCTCTACTCAGCAGGCGGTGACCCAGTTGCTGTATAAATATTTGATTAGCATTAGCTCCGCTGTTGGCGGCATGTTGGCAACACGCAACACCGCGGAATAACTTGTGCATCGTTCCTTGTTGTTGCTACTTGTATATTGCTCTTGTTATTATTGTCTCGTGCCGCACGTATTGAAATTAAGCGCAGACAGCCATCAATGAGTTATCGTCGCCCCGCCACAAACAGCTGATACGAGGGCTGCAGCATCATTCGACATCGATATTTACCATGACCATGCAGAAAATGGAGCAGAAATTTGCTAATGGCTTCTTGTGAACGACGAATACAATGTTAGAAATATGGCTGCTTGCACAGCGCCATCTGTCAAATACGATTAGGAGCAACGTCATCTATTCTTCTTAGCGCCACCTGTCGAGTACGAGAGAGCGCCAACAGCCACTTATCGGGCGACTACAGAAATTAAAATGCAGAAGACTTTTTATTCACCAAAATAACAAAGAGACTGTGGATACAGAGGAGAAATATGTTCTCATATTCGGGCAAACTAAAAAACTAAAAACTAAATAAATAGTCCAAGACAAACAGAAACTAATTTCTAATAATAATAATAAAATTCTGCATTAAGAAGTTTTACTTTTGAACTAAGAGTGACTTATATTTGAACAAAATGATATTTTTAATACTAATTTTAAATTTTGCCATTTGTAGTGCCAATTAGACTCAGATTTTCAAAATAATTTTTTGAGGTTTGTTGTTTTTTTGTTGTTTTACATTTTTATTGTGTAATTTAAAAACTTTGTTTGGTTTTCGACAATAGTTTTTTTTTTTTAATTTTTGTTTTTTTAAATAAAAATAAAGAAGAAAATTATAGTTTATACATATTAAAATATATTTTTTCCTTTTTTTCACTTGTTTCCTTTTTTTTGTTTTGTAATAATAATTAAAAATATTGTTTTTCCTTTTGTTTTGTTTTTTCTCTCTTTCTTTTGCAAGTTAATTTAAGAAACAATCAAATTCTTATTTAATTATACAAATTTAAAAAAAAAATAGTAATTATATAGTAGTAAAAATAATATTTATAACGGGCGAAAATGCAAATAGCTGTAGTTGTTGTTGTTGTTTATTTCTCATATATTTGTTGTTTCTCTCATTTAGATGCGCGCACAAAACGAACGAAGAAAATTGTGTTTGCGGTCGGGAAGCGGGCGTTACGTAATAAACAAGATTTGCGACCATTCTATCATTTTAAAAAATGAATGGGTAGACTGATCGAATGTGGTTACAAAAGTAGAGTAATATGTTTGTGAGTGTGTCTGTGTAAACGGATGGTCGTTTAACACTATACTGTTTTCAAGGCATTATCGAATGTTTCTATTATTCGTTTTATTATTATTTTTACTAATGATGCACTTTCTTTCTTAAGTTGAAATTGACAGAAAAAATTAGAACTGCCAAGTTCTTTATCTGCACATAAATTGCATCTGTTTGGTTAAAGGAGTTGTGGGATAGGGGAGTGCGGAGTGCGGAGGGCGGAGGGCGGAGGGGTCATTTTGTGTTGAGCGCGCTTAGTCGCGTCACCACCACTTTCTGGTGGTGGATATGGGGAAAAGAGAATGGGCGTGGCAACGCTTTACATATTCTCAAACTGATCGACGCGACGCTTTGTGTTGCCCTTGCGGATCTCACGGAGCGTCTTGTACTTGTCACGACCTTGGCGCACATTTTCGCGATGAATCTTGTCGTTTGCCGTCTCTTTCGTCTCGTCACGTGACTGCGCCAGATCTTGCTTCAGGGCCTGCAAAAGAGCGAGACAAAAATTAATAAATATCAACTTTAAGTAAAATGGAGATATAATGCGACTTCAATTTAAAACTAAGTGTTCCACACATCTCCACCGAATGATTGATTCGAGCAATCGAGCACGTCCAGCATTCAAACCAGATTTGAAAACGATTGCTTGCAATCTAAGTAAATACAATAACAAAAATTTAGGTACATCCTTGAATGGTCTATATCTCAATTGGTTATATATTATCTACACTTTTAATACCAGCCATGACTGGCCATTTTGAAAACTTAAAAATTTTATGATAGGGCGGCGGCAGATAAGCGTACCCAAATACTGCTGC
Organism: Drosophila longiperda; assembly: GCA_035042125.1. Classification (NCBI taxonomy): domain Eukaryota; kingdom Metazoa; phylum Arthropoda; class Insecta; order Diptera; family Drosophilidae; genus Drosophila; species Drosophila longiperda. Next base: position 219,737 of record JAWNLV010000136.1, on the reverse strand, counting down.
TGGCTTATCAACGTATAAAAAAAAATTGTATAATAGAATCAAATCGGCTCATTTGGTTTGGGTTTTGGTTTGGTTTTGCTTCTGTTTTGCACGCACCTTGAGCTGGTCGTGCAAGCGCTCGTTGCGCTCGGCCAGCGTGCGTCTGTCCTCGATGGGATCCTTGATATGCTCGTCTGTGTCCAGGTCGCGCGACACATCGCCGCCGGCATCCCCATTCGTTAACTCCTCCTCGTTCTCGTTCTCATCCTCGGCAACGTGATGGTGTTGCGGCGTGGTGGATGCAGCCAGCAGTGCTGCAGCAGCCTCGGCCTAAAAAAAAGCGTACTTAATAAAATGATAGAAGTTTGGTGATTCAAGTGGTTACCTGTTTGCGGCGTGCTTCTTCGACCTCGTCTTGTAGGCGCTTGGTCTCCTCGTCCTTGGCGTTGACCTCGTCTTGAATTCGCTGCACTTCCTGCTGCTTGGCCATGATCTCCTCCTCTAATTTGGCCTTCTCGACGGCCTCCATGTTCTTGGCCTCCTCGAGTCGCTGTAGCATAGATTGCAGCTCCTTCTGGCGCAGCTCGAGCTCATCCTTGGCGGCCTGGAGCTGCTTCAGCTGCTCCTCCAAGCGTCGGATCATCTCTTGCGCTTCGAGCAGATCACGCTGCGAACGCTCCATCTCCTCCTGCATTTGCTTTAGCCGATCCTCATACTCTTGCTGCTTCTTTTCGGCACGTTCGCGGGCTGCCAGTGCCAGCTGCAGCTTCTCGCTGCAAATCAATATCAATGCGAATATATATCATATATATATATATATATATATATATATATATATTTTTATTTGGGACAGATATGTGGATATGTATGACGACTTACCGCTCCTGCTGTTTGGCATTCTTCTCTTCGCGCGCCTGCGCCTTCATTTGCTGCACATCGATCGTGTCGGGCTTGCGACGACGCATGTAGAGCTCATGGTTGCCCATGCAGAGGGCCAGGATGCGCTTGTTGATGCGGACGCGCGGCGCAAAGAACATAAAGTCGGGCGCCTTCTTATCGATCGGTTTAATAATGAACTTCTTTTCGGAAAAGGAAATGTTTCGTATCTCGGACCAGGGGAAGCCAATTTTTGGCGTTAATCGATCGTCCTGCTCATAAATATTGAGGCCGAGCGCATCAACGCCCAACCACAGATCGGTGCCCTTTTTGTTGCGTATTTCGAAATAGTTAACGCCATACATTTCCAGATCCTGGGCAATCTTCAGATACTCCATCATGGCATCCTCGCGAAGCATGCTGCGATGCTCCTGCCACCAAGTCATTATCGATTGCTCCCACTCATCCTTGGACATCTTATGCTGATCGATGACGCGCTGTGGCAACAGGCGATCGTTCGCTAGGAATCCGGCTGTGTGGGTGGTTTTATTGTGATCACCGTGGCGCGCCTGCACCGCATAGGAGGCCAGCAGCACCGACGTTTCCGGCGGGCAATAGATCTCATCGGTCAATATGGCATTCTTTACTTGTAGATAGAACAGGCGCAGCGTGATATCCTGTATCAGCTCCTCAGCCACATCCTCCGGATAGAATTTGGCACGGAATCTGAATTGCAATGGATTCTCCTTTTTGACATCCTGATTCATCACCTAAACGCACCCAATAACAATTGCATTAGTATACAAATAGCAAATAATTCTCTCTGCTAATCTTTCAAATATTATATTTTTATTTATATATATTGCCCAATTGGGTTACCCATGTCGAGAACGGCATTGATCCAGTCTGTGCATTTTTGTGTGTGTATTCAGACGGTGCAAAGTGCGCAGCATGTTTTAATGAAGAATATTTATATACATTTATTTAGTTTCATGTAAAACACTTTTGTTAATTCGCAAGTTGACAATCAATCAATAAACACAACTGGTGGTGGTGGGGGGGAAGGGTCATGCATGTTTAAATTAACTAAGATTAAGTTTTCGACTCTACTTAAGTCAATTTAGCTTATTTATTGTATAACTAAATGTTCTCTACAAATAATAATTCTCACGTTTAGCAGTCCGATTTATTTCTAGCCTAGTTTTACAATTGAAAAATCATATTTTTATTTGAGGAAAATCTGCATATTAAAACAATGTTTTCAAATTCGTAGCGTGGTTGCGGCGGGGGGGGGGGAAACATCATTTTGTATTTTGAATTTTGTATTTGGTTTCGTTTCGCCCACCATATCGTCAGCATCGTCATCCTCCTCGCTCTCATCCGTCTGGGCGTGTCCATTGCTATCAGCTGTCTTTTTGTCCACATATTTCTTAACACGTTTCAAATATTTGATCGTTTTTATGGCTGGCGATTCGGGCTAAACATAAATGCGTAACACCTTTAATATTCTATACACCGATTATGCCAATCGATATAGTTATGTGCATCGTTCCAACAATTACAATTTAGTTGCGATTAGCTTACCTTTTTGTATAGCTTAATCCATGTGGAATCACCCTTGGAGTCCGTGTACTGCAGGCCAAAGAACCAAACCTCGCGCAGCCCAATCGTCTTGACCACCTGATCGAACAGTTGTTTGCCGGTCGTTGTCGACTGAATGGCGAACTCCAGTTCGGCGTCCATCGTCGTGACGCGCACATTTAGCTGCAAGGACATGACAAGATTTGAATATGTTCTGATAATTGTAAATAGCTGAAACAATTAAAGTCTACAGGCTGTCATAGTTTTATCGTCGTTGAAGCAGGCGAGACTCCTCCAATTCCTCAAATATATTATAGATTTCTAAATTTTAGTCTGTTTCTAGAAAATATTCATTTCTTTCTGCACATATTCCAGAACTGTCGCAACAGGCACACACTCAACCAAGGACAATAGCAAAAGGATAGTTTAATGGAATGGAAATAAGTGAAATGTGATTTGCTCGATTGGATAGAAATAGGTCGCATATATATATATATATATATATATATATATATATACATATATATATATATCACATAATACCTCAGGTAGGTTGTCATACACTTTTTTCGCCCCTACTTTTTGCTAATTGACAACGTACATTGACCAATCGCTGTCCAAATTGATTAATTTAATGGTTGTCCTTCACTTTCGTTGACAGCCCATGTGACATAGAGTGTGTGTGTGTGTGTGTGTGTGTGTGTGTGTGTGGGGGAGATTTGCTTATATAATCAATTATGCAATTGCAATTGACCACCTCCCACAACACACCCCTCCATAAATTTGCTATCTATGGCTATTCTTCGTATTGTTTTGGTGGTTTTCATGGTTGATTATTTATTGCTATACACACACACACACACACACACACACACACACACACACACACACACACACACACACATACATACATGCATGCACAGCTCTAATTGCAGTTACAGCAATTTCGCATGTTTATCACAAAGCATTCCCGGAATAAAACAATCGATTTATCGTTCGATGTTTTTCTTGTTTTTCCTGTTTATCTCTGTTCTAGTTTAATGTAAATAAGTTTCCTGATAAAGATCTTACGCAGAGACAAATGAACGTCGATAACATAGTTGTTGTCTTTCGATTGCTATATGCTTGGATTGACAATAGCAATAATAATAATCACTATAAAGTGTTATATAAAATGCAAACTCGTCGTTGTCATTCTTTACACAAATTTAACGTCAACTAAAAAAAATATGCAAAATTTTTTAAAATTGGGTCTAAAGCTTACGATGCGTTTTCTAGATGGTTTCAGTTCTAGTCTCCCATTTTTATTTAATTTTTTTTTTTGCTTATTTTGTTTTGGATACCAGCGTTAAGTTAACGTGTTTTGTTGTGTTTTAGTTATTGTTAAAGCTGTTACTTTTTGGCTTTTTCGATCTTTCTCTCTCCCTCTCTGTCTGCCTGTCTCTTTCGCTCTCGCTGGTCTTAAGCGCACTTTTTTCACAATGTAAATTAAACGTGACACAATGCAAGGAAATTGAAAACGTTCATTTCAATCCAATTAACGTTTGTGGGTTAATGCATGGTGTTGTTATTGTTGTTGTTGTTATTCTGTGGATGTTGTGTTGTTGTTGTTGTGGGTTTTGTTGTTGTGTGTAGTGTATGCATACAAGCATACCTCGCTCATTGGCCCCAGTGCATCATGCGAATGTAGCAACGGAAACAGCCGCATAACAAACCAGTAGTTGACGACTCTGCTTTATGCTTTAACTCTTCTCCTCATTCGCCCCCCCCCCCCCGGCTGCAACCCCTCTCTATCACCTAAGGGAACATTGTCACGACCCCCTTTTTTTGCTTGATTCGCGTCGATTTGTCGCATTTTGATAGGCTGCGACTTCTGCTGCTGCTGCTGCTGCTGCTGCTGCTGCATGACAAATTGTTCGGAGCAATGCGCAAATATTGGCCTACGAGAAGCAGCCTGTAGTAGCCTGTACGTAGTTTTTGGTGAAGCCGGAAACCATAAAACAACCACAAAAAAAAAAATGTCAATTGTCGGAAATATCTGGTCAGGAAAATTGTGCATTATTCAATATATTTGTAAAACGGCCATAGAGATTATGGCAAACTCTTATATAACTTCTCGATTTTAAAATATGGAATGTTGAATGTTGGCGGTAGTCGAATGAAGTTACAAAATAGTCAAAAACCAGTTTCTCATTGTTTTTGGGAATAATTCCATATGTGCCACATTTTAATTGAATTATGCATTTACTGATTTTCAGTCTTCAAAGTCGACTACTAATTATCCTGTAGACTTATCTTATCGAGGCTTTTAAGTCAAAAATGTGCAATTAATTTCTAGAAAAACTTTTGAGTAAACAACTGATGCATAAACAAAAAAAAAAAAAAAAAACTTAAATTATATTATCAATTATCTTGTATCATAATTTAAATACACCCCCTGAAAGGGTATTTGTACACTCCAAAAAGGAAAGCAAACGCACCGTTTTCCGCTTGACGCTGCCGGAGTAGCGCGAGAGACGCGGACGGCTGTCGGACACGACGACCATTTTGGGCAGCCAGCCGTTTTTACGTAGATTTTGAATAGTTACAAAGATTTTAATGGCGCGTGGCGCGCGGACAAACACACACACACACACAGAAAAATTAGAGTTTCGTTAAGAAATCCAAAAGACAATGCGCCCGGTTCTGTTGTCCAGCGACAACTGTGGAAAATGGAAAAGCGCCATTTGGTATTTAAGTCGAGTAGACAAACAGACAGACAGACAGGCAAGTTGAGTCAGTAAGGCCCCACTGGCGAGAAAGTGCCCCAAACGACCCAAGTCAAGCCGCACGTGAGCAGGTTGTAAAAGTGGGCGGCGCAAAGAGATTTGCGATGTTTTTGTTTGTTTGAGGTGCACAGCGGAACTTATTAGTTGCCCCCTGCTCTTCTCTCCTCTGCGAATGTTCCTCTTCTTTTTCATTTCAGTTTTTTTTTTGTTGTAATTGTATGTTAATTAGGTAGCTAAAAATAGACTGACAACTGACTAAACTGCCGCGTGAGGCTAGTTTAAGTACAGGTTGTACATCTGTTTGTCCCCCCCCCCCCCCTCCTCATCCCACTCTCTATCACTCTCTCGTTCTCTTTCTCTATCGTGTTATTTCTTTGTTTTTCCTTTGTCAGTAGTGGGCAGTAGCGTTAAGGGGCCCGGCCTGGATAAACAAATCAGCGTCATTATACGACGCGTTGGCTGTCATTTTATTAGTCTATTAGAGAGCTGCAATTAGCCAAGCCTATAAGCCAACGCCAGCCAAAAAAAAACACACACACACACAGCTTACAATTGCGTATGTGTGTGTGTGTGTGTGCTCTAATAATTAATGCTAGCGTGGGTGTAAAAGCACAAAATCATTTCATATGCACATGAAAGCTCAAAGCGATTTCGCTTGAAAAATATTTGTGGTTCATGGGTTAATGGTTATTTCTCAAATACAAAAAAAAAATATAAAAAAAAAATACATTATTTTAGATGACACTGAAAGTTATTGACGAATTTAGTGCTTGACGTTTTTGTCTGCCGTTTTTTGCTGTCAAACAAATCTAAATTTAAGGCGAATGAGGGTCAAGTGTGGGGCTCCCCAAGTGGGTGGGTGGAGAGTGAAGTAAACGTCGGCATAATGACGTCGGCAGCAAGTCTTTGACGTCATCTTCGTTTAATTTTGGTGCCGATTCAAATCGAAGACGGCCGATGAAGTATTTTAGTTAAGTTAAACGCTGCATTTCATCAGCTGCCAATCGATCTATTGATAAGCGATAAGCGATAAGCGATAAGCAATTACACCCAGAAACTCTACTAATGAGAAATTCATATCGTGTTTTAGAATTGATAACGACCACCGAAATAGCTAAAGTGGAAATGGCCTGCTGTGATTGATCGTATAACGATTAAAATTCAATTTCATATCATTATTTTACTTACCGATTTTGGCGACATTTTGCTGCTTGTCTAGTTTTTGATGGTGATGATTTGAACAGCTGTTGGGTGTGGCACAAAGTATTTGGAGTTTGCTCTGGCTTCGACTGCAACGAGAAATGCATGCAATTAATTAATTGAGAACTCCAATTGCCGATCGCTATAAATGTTTTTCCGCCCCTCTTCACCCTCTGTGCGTCGGCACCGTTCCCTGTCCGGCCACCCTCTGTGCGTCGGCCGAGTCCTCTGTATACCCGCCCCTTTGCCAGGCTGCCTCTGTCCACCCACCCTACGGTGCGGCCGCCCTTCTGTGCGGCTACATTTCTATGCGGCTACTCCGTCCTGTCCACCTTCCCCTCTGTGCGGCGGCACCTGTCCGGCCGCCCCTATGTCCACCCACTCCGCAGTCCACCTTCCCCTCTGTCCAACCCACCCATCTGTTACGCCCAACTGCAACGTTCTCTCCAGCCGACTACGCCCCACTGCAACGTTTTCTAGTTTTTTCTTTGTTTGCGAATAAGTAAAGTAAATAAATAATAATTATCAAATGAATACATAAGAATATAGAAATTTAAGATTGCAACTGCATTTTTTTAAAGTGACAGCAATCCAAAGGGGCGGAAAAACTGTGAAAACCCAAGAAACCACTTAAAACGATTGCGTCCTAAACTTAAATCTAATGAAATTCATGTTTAAATTTTGTTTGTTTTGTGTTTTGTTTTTTATTGCAGGTAAACATCAACGTAATGAAAATCCAATTGACATTTTGACAGATGACATTTGAAATGCTGCTTGCTACTAAATGACGTCACACGCGACGCCATATTTGTTTGAATAGTCATAAATATATATATATATATATATATATACATAAATTTAAAACGGGGCTGAGCAAACAACGGTTTTTGTCAAAATGCAAATTAATAATCATTAGCTGCAAAGGCAGGCAGAAGACATTCCGAAGTTTCAAAATTTTCATTGTTGCTAGGTTTGCACAAATTATGACATCATTCGGGCTTTATTATCGCTTCTGCGTGAACTTCATAAATACACACTTAGCTAACTCACACTTGTATACATATAAAAAAAAAATATATATATATATACATGAGTTATGTTACAAATGTTATACAAGATTTATTTGGGGAGTTCTCATTGGTATTTATTACAAAACAAATTCTTTTTTATTAATGCACGTGTCAAAGTTGTGTTTTTTTTTATCGTTGATAAATATAAAAATAAAAACGACAAATGTTGCTAGGTGTTAAGAAAAATATTTCATTTTTATTTGAACAACTCTTGACTGATGCATGAGACTGTTACAATATTGCCTAAGATTTAAAAAAAAAAAAAAAAAAAATCTGATATGGAATTCTTCATAAGAATTGGTTCTTTTGTTTCCAAGACGTTTTATAACTACTTCTTAGAAGAGTATTTGGACGTCATTGGGCGATTGCTTTATCTTTTTTTTTTTTTAAATATTATGTTGTTGCCTTGAACTCAAACAGTTAATTTTGAAATGAGCTCATTTTGTTTTCGCCAGCTGCAAATGAGCTGTGCCGGTAATCAGCAACAGGGCCAAGCAAGCGACAAATTCCTTTAGCTTCAATCAAACAATAAACAGACCACATAGATTGGTAGACTCTTGGTGCAGATGAATCATTTGCATGTTATGCAAACAAACACAAACAAAAGAAAAAAGAAATCAACTTAAGAGTAAGTTGCGAGTGGGTTCGCTCTATGTATCCACAGTCTTCAATCAACATGCGTCATTTCCGACTGCGTTTGATTGTTTTGTTGATTTTAGTTCGCTTAATCCGTGACTTGATAATTTCTTGGATTTTTTATTTTTATTTTTTTGTAAAGAATAAAGAGGAGTGTGGACGAAAGGATGCGCTTGCTTTCAAGCTTACCAGCTCAACCGGAAATGAAAATGATTGAGCAGAAATGAGTAGCGCAAGATGTGTGACAGTCACACGATAAAAAATAAGAATGAGGAATTTGTCCACCTGCTAAGCGCGAAGTATGTTTTTTAATGTTGCGCTTACAAAATCTGGCTTTGTTTAACCCACGCGCAACATTTGCTTGATGTTAAATATCATTTAAGTGCATTTAATGAGTTCAAGCTCTAAGCAGCGGGGCAACGGTTACGTTTAAGTTTACATATACGTTTACTGCTTGACCACCGGAAAAGCAGCGCAAAGCCAGCGCAAAGCAAACACACTCACACACTCACACAACTAATAAGCTTTTGAGCGCAAAGCGCAGGTAAAACAAAAAACCAAAATAAAACAAATGAAATAAAATAAAATAAAGAGAGCGACGTGATGTTCACATTGCGTATGCGCAGCGCAACGCAAACCAGCAGCGCAATGGAAGCCAAATAAATACAGACATGAAAGCGAAATGACAACAGCAACAACAAAATTAAAAGCACCTTGCTTCTTCTTACACATTTGCTTTTACTTTTTGTTTTCATTTCTAGTCGTTAAGTAAGCATCATAAGTAAACATGAAATTAATAGCCAACATTTTCTTCGCCAAACTTTTAATTTCAACAGTTATGCGTTTGTTTTTTTTTTTTTTTTTGCATGGAGCGTTGATTTTTGTTAAACCATCTCTTTCTCTCTTCCCTCCCCCGCTCTCTACGACTTTCACACGCTGCTTAGTTTAATGCTTTGGTCGTTTTGCTTGCTGTGGTCATTAATTAATTAAAATGAGCAATCAAGCGATTGAATAGATCCCTCACTCTTTCTCTTTTCTCTATCTCTACCTCTGTCTCTCTGTTTGACCAAGTAAACTTTTTTCTTTTTTGCTCGTCGTTTTTCGATACCCTACAGAAACGTTAAAGTGGTAGTTGGTGCATATCTTAATATAAAGTATTGTGTAAAGTTCAGTAGAATCTACGGTGTCAAGTAGTTTTTAGGATCAACATTTTACAATTTCCTTTTTTATTTTTATTGTCGTTTTGATCGATATGATTGATAATATACGCTTTAACTTTCCTTAAAATTAAAATCATATTTAAGTTTTTAAAACTTGACACAGAAAAACGGCAGATCGAGCAGACTCCAATCCACCGGTTTGTGAATGAGAACAAGAAAAAACAAGTAAAAAAAAAGACAGAAGCAGAAGAAAAAAAAAACATTCAAGCAAGCAGGTGAGTCGCGTGGCAGCTTAGCAACAATTGCTAATTACGGGCTTTAAAAAATGTATATTTTTAGTGCAGTTGTTAATTATAAAGAGCTCAAATGGCAAATGTATTTGTAATAAAATTGTCTAATAATAAGATAAGTACACCAGAGTCACCAAAGAACAAAGGTGACAACTTAATGAAGCAAACTAAATGGGGAGAACATAGAGTGTGTTTGTGTGGCGGGAGGAGTGGAGTAAGACAATAACAGGAACGCAACAACATAATTAATATGATACGCAAAAGAAATATCTATATTTAGATATTCAGGAAAGTGGAGCAATGCGAGAGGAAAAAATTATTTGAAATAAAAATAAGTAAACGCGTTTACCAACACTGATCGCACCTAAGCAAATTGAAAGTCGCATTTGAAATGACAGCAACAACAAAAAACACACTCTACGCGAGATATAGAGAGAGAAAAAAGGTGTAATGTTCGCATCACTGTACCGTTAGTTAGGTGACTAAGCTCGTTCTCCTCATTTATTGTGCTGCTTAGTTCGTTAATTGTTTTTTCAATGTGACAAAAAGTTGACAAAAGCAAAAAAAAAAAAAGCACACACACACAAGCACAAAGCAAACATTTTGTGTTCGCTTTTGTTTATTTGGTTTTCTTTTGAAGGACAGCTGACAGCAGTTGGGATTTTGACAATTTTTTGTCGTTTGCAGCACAATCAATGGAAACTTTTCATGCTACATAATTTGAGTCATGAGTCAATAATAGTCACTACGTGTTTTTTTTTCTGCTGCTGACCAGTCCGACCGACCAGACCGCAACTACTTTCGTTGTAGTTGTTGTAAAGTATGTATCGCACCATAATAATCTCAATTGGTTTATGTTACATAACGGAGACGTGTCGCTTATCAGCTTTGGCCACGTAAAGTCCGCACGCCTAACGTGCATTAAAGCAAACCTCAAATTGTAAACATGTTCTCCGTTTTATTGCTTTGCCCGCAAAAAAGGCAATCAAAATAATGCACACGGTTTTGTAGTCGTTGTCGGTGTGGGTGGACTGAGAGAATGTTTCATGTTTTGTTTAACACAGAAGGCAAAAGCAAAACCAACACTAAAACAAAATCAAAGCAAAGCAAATAATAAAATAAAATTGCCGTTGCAATGCGGGTGTGTTGACTTTATGTTGTTGTTCTCAATTTTTGTCAACGTCACTTCCGTTGGCAAACTATTTTGTACGTTTTTGTACAATGAAATCATGTGCTTATCTTATCTATCAATACACACACAGACTCGCGCTCATTTGTTTGCCAATTTTTCCAAAAAATATTTTATATCAGAATTTTGTATCGCCCCAAGCCCGAACCGCAAAAAAAAGAGTTCAGGAAAAGGACAGAAAGACCATTACAAATTGGAAAAAAACAAACAACAACAAACAATTGGGTAGTTTGCCTTGTTTTAAAGCGTTATCGATAAACAAAGGCAAAAGCAGTAAAGAATCGCACACGCACGCACGCACCATTAGAACATTCTCTCTCGCTCTCATTTATCGCCTCTGTCCTTTTGCCCTCACTAAATGGCATGCGCTGCTTGCTTGACGCTGGCTTATTAGGAAGTACCTTTAACCGTTACATTTAAAAAGCTTTTGTGAACAGACGGTGCTGCTCTCTCAACTCTTGAGAAGAGAGCACTTAACAAGCAACGTTTTATCATCGCTTTGATTTATATTTATTTTCTATGCGCTTGACTAAATACGGTCACACCTGCTCATGCAAGCTCTATGTAAGTATTTATATATATGTATTTTTATATATGTTCTTATATGTGTGTAAGCCTTGCACATTCATGCCTACATATTAACAGTGCTGACAAAATAAATTTGACTATTATAAATGCATTTGCTATAAATAAAACAAAAATTAGCCTTGGTCATTGTACTTTGAATGCATGCACATATTTAAAACAAATTATTGCAAAGATATAGAATCTAATGTAATTATATTTAAATGAATAAAGTTTGGTTATGAAACTACAATTTGTGTATGTAAAAAACTGTGCGCCGAGCAATTTCTTATGATGCAACGCAACACATACACACCACACACATAGCGTAAGCGTTGGAGCGCAACAGATATAAAGATATTGGAGAACGACGAATCGTCGTCCCATCTGCCATTTGCTGCTATTATTTTTATTATTTGCAACTTATTTTATGACAGCCACAGCCGCAACTCATTAGCTAATTTCAAGACAACAACAAAGCAAAATACAAAACAATACAATAACAACAACAATAAGACACCCATAACCAGTATACACACACATTGAAAAAAAATAATATGCGTGACATTGAGATTGAGGTTATGCATATGATATATGCAGTCAAAGTCACAATCGCACTTCAATTGTAGAGTTTCCCAAGTCTCTACTTTGAGTGTATGAATATGTACGTGAGTAAGTGTGTTTTTTTGTTCAAATATTCTGCTGTCTTATGCTGGTTATTCTTCTAATCGTAATTTGGACCATCCATTCAAGTCTTCAAATCATAGTGCGGATTAATAAACTTTGTTCTTCTATTAGTTTATGCAGAGCAAATGAGAACAAAAACACAAGAAAAAACACAAGACGAAGCAACAAAAGAAAACACGAGTTGGAGACTACGACGTCAACGTCGTGACATATCGTGAACATCGCAGCTGTCATTAAAACAACATTAAAAGTAAAGCAAACAGAGCGTCCGGCCTTAAGCTCATCTCACATAACGCGAAAGAGAGTGAGAGAAAATTATTATTTCTTGCGAGGGAGAAGCGCTGATTGAGCTTGCGCAGCTCCTGCGAAACTTAATCGACATATAAAAAAGTGTAGTCAGCAAAACAACAAATTGAACAGTTTACTGGCCATGTCCCCCACTCGATAGCAAAAAAGCCGGCACAATAAATAAAGAAAATCTATAAATAAAAAAAAGAACAGAAAAAAAGAGAAAAAAAAGTAGGCGAAAACCAATTCTGAATCAGAGACGACTGCTTTCCGTGTGTTATATAGGTGAATATCTAACTGAATATGGGTATGAGTTGGCTATGGCTATAAACGAGCATTGGCGTCATTGAGTTTTAACTGATTCATCAGCGTGATGCGCCGTTAAATTAAATTGTGTGCCAATGACGATTTTTACCTTGACGCATACAAAAAAAAAATCACATACGACAAAACAATCTCAGAAAGTGCACAATTAGTAATTTTATCAATTAATAATTAGCTATTTTTAAACGTTCTTGCAGCTAGCTATTGCTGTTGCGGATGAAAGAGAAAGAGAGAGAAAATTGCGACACTAACGTGCACAGCTTATTAACAAGATTTATCTCAATTTTGTTTACACCTTGAACTTTGACGCAACAGTACTAAAAACGGTGCACTTGGTGCAAAGCTCGACATAGGCAGAGTTGTTATTTGAAAAAAGATTGCGAGCAAAGGCAATGAGAAACAACTATGCCTGCTGCAGTATCGTATCAGTGAGCATTTGTCAGCATTCACCTTTAACAACAACATCTTTATTTGGAATGCTCAAATTAATAAGAACCTGTTCCCTTACATATTTTTTTATATTTTTTTTTACGCTTTTGACATTTGCGCTTTGACAAACACAATTAAATCAATGGAATTTGGAAGGCTGAGCGTCAATGAAGAATACATTTTATAATACGACGATACTTTTTAACCTTCAACTGAGAGTTTTTTTTTTTTCAGTTTATAGTTTTTATCTGCTTTTTTGTGCACATCTCTTAGCATATTAACAACATTCGTTAAGAGTTGTTAAATTCATAAGAAATTGTTTTCGTTGAGCCACTGAATACTGAAGAAAGCTGCAAAAAGACAAAAGAAAGCTTCGGAATTTTAGCAATGCGGCCAATGGCCTTCCTCCTCCTCCTCCTCTTACCATACACCACCGCCACCCCCCCTGTGCCCAACAAAACAGCTAGACAAGTCTGCAACTGCAGAAATGCGAGAGAGAAAAAGAGAGGGAGAATTGAAAGGTATCAATCTTCTCTGTTTAACGTTTAAAAACAATAACAACATGAATTAAAGAGCCAATTTAAATGCATTTTGAGCACGCACAACTCGCATGCCATTTCTTATAAACTGATCTTAGTTTAAGTTGCTGATTTTGATTGCAATAAATTTAGGCAATGATAAGAATGTTAAATAAAAATGGGAGTTTAATTTGGCATTGCCAATTGGTTTTTTTTTTTGTTTGCATGTTGGTTGCATTTTAACTGTTGCCGTTGCTGTTGCTGAAAGCTTGTCAAGCAGACAATTGAAGTTGGCTGATGATAATAATGCTGTCTATCAACTACTTGCTTATGAGGCACGGTCTCTGTTTCTGCTTCTGTGTCTCAGGCGTTGTAAACCTGACAGCCGCCTCCCTGGCCTGCTGCAAGCAACGTTTGCTTTGTGGCACTTAACCATTACTTGATGTTGTTGTTATTGCGTTTTTCTGGTCAGATTGGCTGTTGCTGTTGTTGTTGTTGCTGCTGCTGCCTGCCGCTTGACTAGAGCTTTTAGAAAGTATGTCAATTTAGAAAAGCCGTTGACTGGACAACAAGCCAGTTAGGCAGCCAGCCAGTCAAGCCAGTCGGCGGGCGATTTCTATGCATGTGTTGCTTGCTTTAATATATTATGTTCAATTTGATGTTGCATACCAAGCAAGCCAAGCGAAATATTGTTAATTTTTTTGTTTTTTTATTATTTGCGGCGGGTTTTTTGTTATTACCTTTCAAAGAAATTGCACTTGAACACAACACACGAAAAAAAAACCACACTTATTCTAATTTGCAATTTCCTCGGAATAAAACCGAAAAGAAAAGAGAACTACGCGTCTGACTGAAACGAGCGCGCCGTCGCGACTATCTAACAAAACGAAAAAAAAATATCTTGCTGCTGCTGACTCGATGACTCCCTGAGTCGAGTAGAGTTGGAGAGTGGAAAGCGCGACGAGTCAGTTTATTGAGTGATTGTGCTGCTGCTGCTGCTCAACAAGTGCCGCTGGTGCTTGCGATGCTTTGTACAGACACGTTAGCAAGTTTGCTGCTGACTAAATGGCAAATTTAATAAAAGCGCAAGTTGTGCCCTAAAACAACGTCAAAGCTTAGCAGTTGGAAAGAAAGAATGAGGGAGAGAGAGAGTAAAAGAGAGTCAAAAGCAGTAGCTAAAAAACATTATTGCTGCTAACGACGATAGTAGCACAGGAAATATCGCAATCGCACTCACACTCAAAGAGTAAGAGGGAGAGAGGAAGTTGCGGCATTTTGTGTGATATGACTAGGCATACCAATATCAGCAGTGCATAAGTAGCAGAGAAGGAGAGAGACAGAGGAGAGTATAACTAATACATAGTTAAGTTAAGGAGCGCTGAGCAGCTGCTGAAGCTCCACACAAAGCCCCACAGTTGAAGCTGCGGCAGATGCAGCTGCAGTCGCAGTGGCAGTGGCAGGTGCAAGGCCAGTAATAATAGTTATAATATTAAGAAACAACGTCAACAGTAGAGAAACACATGAATCAATTTACACGCACATCACGAGAAATATTCGCGACTGGCAGGCGTCGTCGCAATCATAACCCAAATTAGAACATTACGTGTGAGAGAGTATGTGTGTGTTTAGTTAACCACTGTTCAAATAGTTTCGTTATTTATGATAAACAAAAAAGGCATTAGCACATACCACAAAATACGCAATCAACAAAAATAAATAAACATTAGCAGTAAATTTTGAATTTATAGCTGTGAAAGGTTTAGTTCTTCTGATAGTTAAATTAATGTCTTAACATTCATTTAACATTCGCACATTATATTTAAATAAGGGATTACAAAAAGAATGAGAAAAAAGCACAATAAACAGCAATTCAAAGTCACTTACAAAAGAGGCAATAAAAATGAAGGGGAATTCATTGTTGAATGTGATGTCTGCCTTGAATTACACTTTGCATATTGTCCCGTTCATCTCTTCATCATACGCAATGTACTCATTCGCACTCATTGTAAGGTCAGCGGCGCGGCTTGACGTGCTAGCCAGTTGGCGGCGCAGCAGCAGTCGCTTCTTCACTTTCAAAAGCATATTAAGTAAGAAAAAAAAAAGTAAAAGCTCTCCCACGCCATTTTTTTTTATGAACAAGCCATGTGTAAAAGAAAGAAGAAGAGATCGACAGAACGTCGACGTCGTATCCGTCCGAGTGTGTGTGTTGCACGCAATGCTTGAAGACTATTTGCAGATTAGATAACAAAAGAAGGCAGTCGCTGTTTTGGAGACTGGGGCGTTAGGTGGTATGTAAGCGAATGGAATCATTTTGGGTCGGCGCCGGAGGTTATTCTGTATTTGACCCACTAAACGACGCCGACGCCGAGCCTCTGCCTGAGTCAGGGCGAGGGCTTTTGATTAAATTCTTCATTAAGTGGGTGAAGGGCAAGCAATTCTGACTAGATAACAGCCACTGCAGAAAGTCGGTAGTTAAAGGCGTTGATAAAATGACGGTATTTAACAAAACATGCACATGTGCTTACTCATACACACACACACATAGAAATATTTGTACTTACATGTAAATACACTAAATTTAGTCAAAGATAAAAGCGCGCGCCGACCGAGTTCTCACTATAATCCACAGTTGCGCTCGCGCTCTTGCACTCTTCTTTCGGTCTCGTTTTCTCTCTCTCTCTCTGACTTGCACACGTGCAGAAAAACAAAAACAAAAAAAGGAAGAGCAAAACTCACAATGAAAGCAATAACACTTTCGACAGTTTGGTTTCTGCGCTGCCGCCGACTGCACGTACCGAAAGTCAAATGCGAAATGAACCGATGGACGATGCGCTGCGCAGCGAGTGCGAGCGCACAACGTTTTTATCTGTGTGCAACGGACGAGGGGAGAGGGGGCGATGACTTTCGGTTCTCGCGAGATGCTCCCATGAAACTGTAATGGCCGGCCAGCAGCCCCCGAAAAAGCTAGTCACGCGGCTGGAGCTGGGAGCTTCACAACAAGAGCAACAACAACACACATGTATGAGGATCGCTGAGCGTAACACAAGTGTTGGTGTTGGTGGTGGTGCTGCTGCTGCCAGGTGGCAACGCTGGTAGCGTTGGCAACGCTCATTGAAATTTAAAAGCAAGCGCTCGCTTTTAACGTATTTCAGTTTTCGTTTTGTTACGTAACGCGCGACGAAGCTGCTTTTGCTACTACTACTTTATGCTGTACGCGCCGCTGCCTCGGCGCCCGCCCAATTATTCAAGCATAACGAAAACAACTCGTTTTGGTTAATTTACATAAAATACGGTACTACAAAATAAAAGAAACAACAACAATCCGCTGCACACACTTGTTGCATAGTCCACAAAAAAAAATAAATGTAAAGTCAGCCAAACGCTGCGCAGTCGACGCATGAGCAAACAAATGAGTGAGAGTGCAGCGACAGCGACGACTGCGCAGTCGGCAGTTCTGTTTCATGGCCAGCACGCGTGAGAGAGCCAGAGAGATCGAGAATAAAGCCGCAACCATCAAAAATTTCAAGTTCGAAAACCAAGATCGAAAATTTGTGTGACGTCGACGACGTTGCCATTCACTGCCGTCTCTGTCGCATCGCTGTCTTCGCCCAAAATGCAAATTGTAAATTCTGTTTTATTTCTATTCCCTAAAATATTCGCCGCTTTTGAATAAAAACTTAAAAGGCGGCTTTCGATGACGTCAGTACGCGTGTTGTGTTGCTGATTTTGTTGTTGCTTCTTCTGCTTTCAATTGAAGTTGATTCTTACTGTGCAAAAAATTCAGTGACAAACAATAACACACACACACACAGATATATATATATATATATATATACACAATTAGGGATGAGCTTGTCACTATCTACGAGCGCGATAAAATGAAAGGGTGAACAACAAATAATATCGAATAATATGATGTACTGTCATCATTTAAAAGACACGTTAGCTGTATTGTTGTTGTGAAACTAAGAATTCATTTTCTGAAAAAAAAAAAATTATTCACGCTCACGCGCCGAATTCTCAACGCTTATCAGCAGGGGGCAGGGGGATGATGTGCGCCTACCTGCAGCTGTTGCTGCTCCTTTTCAGCGCTTTTTTTTATTCCAGCCAATAATACAATACTGCTTAGTGGAAGCTACGCAAATTTCGCACGAAATGGCAACGCTGCCACTCAAAACTGGTTTTGTCTCAGCTTACTGGATAAGCAGCTGCATATATACATGTGTATATATAGATATAAGGTGATAATTGACGAGATCTACAGCTAGAGAGAGAGAGAGTGAGACACTGATTTTGCCACCTTCTAGGTTTGGCCATGTTCAAGAAGCTAATTGCGAATCGTTCTACTTTCGACCGATAAATCAAATAATGAATGAATACAAACACATATACGTATATATATATATGTGCTTATATATATATATATATATATATATATACATATATATATGCATACACACATTGAAAGAGTGTACTGGCGTTGCCAGTCCAGTGAGCGAGTGTAAACAATAGCGCCACAGCATCCGCTGCTTAGTCAATTTACTGCTCCTCCCGGCCTCTTCTCTGTCAGACTCTTATTCTCTCTCCCTCACTCTTTCTTTTGTTCTTCTTTCGGTCTGGCGACGCAGCAGAGACGAGTGAAGCTGCTTAGAACTTGGGTACTTTGCGGTTTTTTATTATTTTTTTTGTTTTCTTTTTTCTCCATTCTTTCGCGCAAGCTTTTGGCGACTTTCTTGATGCCACAAAACAAACCGTTACAAATAGCTGGGAAATGTTAAATTAAGTTGAGTTGAAATGCTGACTAAATCACAAAGAACTAGAACAGCAAACTAAAGTGCCGGTTCAATAAAATTAAAAAAAAAAAAAAACTGTAATAAGCGTGTGTTGTTAAGCAAAAGCGAGGAAGTGAAGATACGCAGCCTGTGCTGCTATTTCAGCCTTTTAAATCTGTTTTTGCTTTTAGGAAACTTTCTGATTAAATAGAATAAAATATTGAAAAATTGTAACAACAAACGTTAGCATACATTACAATTTCCAGCATGCTGTCTCTAAAACTAGCTTTATTGCGAGCATGTGCGAGAGTGCATTATGTATAAAAGGTGTGTGTGCGCGGTGACATATGATAAAGGCGGAAGTAAGCAAGCGACCTGCAGACACAAAGAAAGACAGTAACGCAAAACCAATAAGAAGAAGACGACGACGCAACGCATCAAGCGTTTTCTTTGTGTGCGTGTGGAAAAACTTTCGACGACGACGACGATGGAAAAACAGTGGTTGCACCGCGCCATTGATTGTAATTTTCACACGGTTTGCCAAACACACACACTAGCAAAGCGTTTGCAACAACACAAAAAGGTAGCCGTCGGCCAGCGACAGTGATTTATGGCATCTGGCGCATTTCACATAAGAAAACCGAAAGAAAAAAAACAACATTTGAACTCTCACATTATCTTGCATTGTTTCGCTCTCGCTCTAGCGCGCAGAGCGCACGCGCGCCAACAGATTTTAAGGCGAACTTGAGCTGCGATTTCAAAAATTTAACAGACTTTGTGGCGAATTTGATTTATGGCGACGGCGAAGAGAGCCACAGCCAATTGCACACATTATTCAGCATTCTGCGAACGGCTCTCTCACTCTCACTTTCCTGAGTGTTGCCACTGTTTGATTCTGTTTGGTTTATTGTTCATGTTCTTGAACTGTGTTAGTTGCATGTTTTTAGCAAGTACAGCAAAATTTGCAAATTATGGAATACGTTGACACAGCGGCGCGCAGGCCGGTTAATGACTCACACAAACCAACTGCTCTCAACTCAAGTCGCGCTCTCTCTATCTCTATTGCACACACACACAGAACCACCAGTGGGACATATGCATGTGTATGCGTATGCACACAAAGAGACACCGGTATTTCAACATTGCGTTACACACACTCATTCTGTTTGCTCGATTCTCGCTTGCTTTCTTGCCATCCCACTTTATTTTTTTTATTGTCTTCAATGCTGCTGCATGATCACACACACGCACACAAACGTATATTTGGCTGTATACACAATTGCACATATAGTACATGCATATATATATATTAAATTTACATAAGTTGGTATATATGTGTATGGCATGGAAACCAATTAACTCTTGATTGAACTCACCTGCAAATTCAGCTGCTGAAACCGGCACAAAGTGTTTGCGTGGAGTTTTTTCGTTATGGTTTTCCCTTTTCTTTTTATATGTACAACGCAAAATAGACACTAAAACAGCAATTTACTGTAGTCTGTTCCTTATAAACTATAAATGCGTAGAGAATCACACAAAAGTTTAACGAAAAAAAAATAATAGAATAAAACTGCTTCAGTGGCGCGCCGAGCACAAAAGCACAAAAATGACTTCGCTTTGGTTGTCACTAGAGCTGGACCACAATCGATAGTATCGGTAGTTTTTGTTACTAAACTGCCAGCAAAAAACACTAATAAAGGTGGCAACAATTTAATTAGTAGATATTTTTCTTGAAAATGCTTAAAAGGTTTATATTAACGATGGTAAATAAATATCGATAATCCATATGCCGCAAAAGTTGAACTTAACTTTTTTCTGGCACTTTTTAATCGCCTGCCCTCCACAAGGCAACGATAATTGGCGCTGGCATTTGAAATATGTCGGCCAAATGTAAATTTAGACACGGAAAAAGTCAATTTATTTAGCTTCAATCGGGGTGTGAGTATCTGGCATCAAAAATAACTTTAAATGCGCAGCATTTAATGCTGTGCTCACTAATTTTGTACTCATTGTGACCTCAAGACACAGTACAAGATAGAAATATGTAGTCGATCTTAAAAACAACACATAAGACAACTAAATAAAAAAAATCACTAAAACTAAATTAGGCTAGATCCTTGCGTTCCATGTCGCGAACCAATCGCTCACGACTATCCTGCGGATTAAGCAACACCTTCACCAAATGCTCCACAGTCGGTCGCTCAGCGGTGCAAAAGACCTTTAGCCCCAGGGATTCGAGGGCTCGCCGCGTGCTCGGCCCAATTGCCACCAGCTTCCACTGATCCGGCGCAATGTTGTGTGCCTTAAAGTACTCATTCGCACAGTTGACGCCCGACGGCGAGAAAAAGGCGAGAAACTCAATGTTCTCCGCTTTCAATGCACGCTCCATGCACTCGCCCAGCTGGGGGCTGCACTTCGTCTCGTACACCTCGCAGGCGTCCACACAGAAGCCATTCTCCACCAGCTTGGAGAGCAGTGTGTCCGTTGCCAGATTGCCGCACGGCAAAAGCAGCGGCAAGTTCCTCGACCCATCGAACGTGTCCACAATGAAATCGGCCAAATTGCGTGCGTTCCCCGTCTGCTTGCCATGGGTGAAGAGCTGTTGCAGAGTGCTCATCGCCAGATTGTGCGTAACCTCGCCGACGGCATAGTTATGCAACAATTTCCAACCGACGGGCAGCTCGGCCAGCTGCAGGGACTCGGCCACCGCCTCCACGCAACGGGGACTCGTAAAGATAATGCCAGCATATTTGTCCGGCGTCTGTAACTTGGCTCTCAGCTGCTCAAGATTCTTGTAACCGAAGCTCAGCGTCGGCACGAACAGCGGCCGAAAATTGTGACCCAGCAAGGTCTCCGCATACACATCTGTACTTTCCGATTTGAAAATAATCACCGTCCGTTGCTGGCTGCTCATTGTGCCAATTCAATCAATTTACACTCTTCTTATCAGTCTCTTCTCGGGTCGTCTTGCTGTATAGTATGTGCTCTATGATGTATCTATAGAATGCTTGATGACTGCTGACTGCGAACCCACGGTGCAACATGCAACGTTTACTGCAGCCTTTGGCCAGTGGCCCAAAAGTGTTTTTGTTGGTCGTTTTTTTCTCCTTTTTTGACGTACAGCTGTTTTTCCGGCGGGTCTCAGCGTTGCCACCTGCATTGCAAAGCACTCAGCTTCTAGCAGCACTTTCAACGTTTTTTAATAATTGCAATTTCGCCTATTTTTAATTTATTTGTTGTTTAGATATGCACATTAAAATTACGTATTCGTATGATATACTTTACAGATTTTATTTAATTGAAACATATTTAAGTCAAATCAAATAAATCCGATTAAATTTATACTGAACAAATCATTTAAAGTTTCAAAACATGCATACTAGACTAGTCTTCCGAGCGATCGTTCCTATGACAGCGATTTCATTTAACTGTTATATGTATGCTTTGCAAATTAAATATTGTTGAAAGCGAAAAATTGTACTTATTAATTTAGATGCACACTATTGCATTTAATGTTTTTAATTTTTCAGCTAGATAATGCTTTTTTGACATTCCGATGATTACGCTTTTAGAAAATTCTGACAATGAGAGATTCAATCTCTTATTCTATCTTTTCTTACAGTTTGTTTCTTGGTATGCAGCAGACATGACTCGTCGAAAGAGGGATTGCAACTGGCTATTATTTTGTATGCGCGTATCGAATTACATATTTGGAGTTATATAATTCAATAATTAGAAACGAGCATTAATTTATTAACTCAGTTTTTTGTTGGAACGAATCATAAGAAAGGTGATTTGCCGTTATCGATTTCGATTGTAGATGGTCAAATACAACCATTTTAATGTATACATGCGAATGGCAAGCACATATCGTGAGTTTTGTTGTTGTACTTTTAAGCCGCTCGCACGTTGCACGTGTTTATACAAATATAATAAAATAATTATTAAGCAGAAGCGTCGATTATAACACAGTCAGCCACAAAATGCAGCACGACGATGTAAGTATGGAGGGAATTTAGTACACAATTGTGTCACAAACTAATGCCAATGTGTCTCTGTCTTAGGTTGTTTGGAGCATCATCAACAAATCCTTCTGTTCGCACAAAGTCAAGTAAATGAAACGGAATAATGTTAATAGAAATTTAAATCAATAATTTGTATACATGCAATTTTTTGTAGAACCGATACGCGCACATTTTGCCGCCACGAATACAATCTGACAGGCATGTGCAGTCGCCGCACCTGCCCCCTGGCGAATTCACAGTATGCGACGGTACGGGAGGGGAAGGGCATAATTTATCTGTTCATAAAGACGGCGGAGCGGTCGCATATGCCCAACACATTGTGGGAGCGCGTTAAATTGTCCCGCAACTTCGAGAAAGCCATCGAGCAGATCAATGAGCATCTTGTGTTCTGGCCCAAATATATAATATCAAAGAATAAGCAGCGTTTCCTCAAGATCAGCCAATATCTGATGCGTATGAGGAAGCTTAAGTTGCGGCGTCAGAAACTGATTGTGCCGCTTTCGACGAAGATCGAGCGGCGTGAGAAGCGTCGTGAGGAGAAGGCTCTGATTGCTGCTAAAATTGATAATCACATTGAGAAGGAGCTGCTGACCCGCCTGAAAATGGGCACGTACAAGGATATCTATAACTTTTCACAGACGGCTTTCAATAAGGCCTTAGAGGCGGAACAAATTGATGAAGATGAACAGGAGGAGGAGGTGGAGGAGCAGGAGCAAGAGCTTGAAATGGAAGCCGAAGATGCATACGAGAGAGCTGAATTGCGACGCGCTCTCAACGATACAGAGCAGTTTGTTGAAGCCGACACTGATGATGAGCAGGACGATGGCGAGGATGACGACGATGGGGGTGACGAGAGCGATTCTGGTCACCACGAACTGGTGCAAATGGACAGCGATTTTGCGGAGTCCGATAGTGAGGATAGTGCTGACGATATCGAGGTACATATTTATTATTCAGTAATATATATAAAAATATATATATAGTATTATGGGCATTTAGAGAGAGCTGAGCAAATAATTATGTTTCCAGGGTCAATTGTCCGATATACAAAAGTTGGAAATGTATATTTTAAATTTGAGATATTGCCATTATTTTTTTTTTTTGTGTAATTCGAGAATATTTCAGTACCATTGTAATCTAAAAAAATGTTTAAATCAACTTTTGCTTGGAAATGTTATACATAAGCAACTAAATTGTGCAACAGCACGCGATGTTGTTATTATTGAGTAAACCTCTAAGGTAGCAATTTTAATCGCCAATATTATTATATTGTTATTATTCAAGGGGAACAGTTTGACAGTTTTTTTGCTTGCCCTCATAAATACTCTTATACTTATATATATATATATAGATATTCGCAATTGGCAATTTGTGTTGGACTTTATATTGGCATTTGCATGTCATTTCGTTTCGTTGCGTTTGTTGTATTTATGCAACGTTATTGCATTAAGCTAATTACCGTAATTTGCAATGAAAACAAGACAAGTTCAATCTCAAAATAAAGAAAAGAAAAAAAGCGCTTAGCTACTTGGTTTTTGCCGGCTAGCGTCGCAGCAGCAGCGCTGCTTATGCGCTGCCCAAGCTGCCAAAGCGTATTATTCTGAGCTTTTTTTTTGTATTAAGAGCAACAGTCAGCGGTGTCGCGCGCGCGCAGCTGGACTCCAATTTGTGGCGTGTATTTAGTGACAAATTGCCAAAAACCGAATATCGAAAATTACAAAATAGTGTTTAATTAATTATAATCTCAAACTCATTCCATCAAAGGATACGCACTTGTCAGTCAAATCCCCAAGCAAGCAGACCGGCGACAACAGCAAAAAACAGGAGTCAACAAACGCAACAACAACAAACAAGCGACGCAAACCCAAACTGCAATTGGAATATGAAATGGAATATGAAACTGAGGCACGGAAAATGCCTAATTAGTGAGGTAGAAAAGAGGAAAACCGAGATCGCAATTAAATTAATAACAAAACATATGTTTATTACACTAAGTAAAAATTGTATTGTGAATAAGAACTCCAAAAAAAAAAATATATATATATATATTGCGCAAGACGAGATAGAGCTATAAATAATTGCAATATTTCACTTGCCATGGGTGTTCATGTGTGTGTGTGTGTGTGTGTGGCATGAACTTGACATTGATAGAGTAAAGTTGTCGTTGTCAAATTACAAATGCTGGTTTTCCTTTAAGGCTACATTTAAAACTGTAGGTGAAAAACCAGTTCTAAATGCATACACCGAAATCAAATTGGTAAGCTTGCTTTAATTATACAGAGTTGGTGGCTAATTAAAAATTGTATGTATGTCTATATATAACAATATATATGTATATTGTACTTATATATATATATATATATATATATAAAGCACGTCAAGTTCAATTCAACGCTGACGCTAACCAAGGCCGCTGCTGAGCCGGCATCAAATTAGCATTTGTTTCTGCTGCTGTTTCTATTGCACAACTGTTGGTTCTATGGGCTTCTGCTCTTACTGTCGATTTGCTGGCCAAAGGTTCTATTTATCTCTCACACACACATCAAGTTAACAGTAATAGCCAATTAACAGATTTATGACAAGTAGCAAAACTAAAGGTGAAACATCTCATTTGGAATCCATTTGTCTTGGCTTAAAGGTTTTCTAAAATAAATTGTATAGCTTCATATTATAGTTGTTGTTTGGCATTGTTTGAAAACAATTTAGCAAATCAAAAAAGTAATGCAAAAATTGCATAGCCAACATGAATTCAAATCATTTTATACGATTATGGAAACATACAATAAAGTGAAAAACATATTTAAAAATATTTGAAATTTAAAGCTCACAGAAAGCATAATAGGAATATAGTTAAAATAAATAATAAAATACAACTTGTGAAAAACTGAATATTCAACAGAAATTAGGTTAACTAATATAAAAATGAAAAAGCAATTGGGCTGAAATATGATTTCTAAAAGAATTTCAACATATTCAAATCTAAATAAAGATTTATGTTAATCAACGCAGCAGTTTTTGATATTTTCGAAATTGAATATTTGTTGAGAAAAAATAACAGATTCGATATTGAAACGTAGAATTTTCATACATGCATTATTTGATGATTTTTCAATGTGTCGTTATTCGACCTATAAATAATTATATCAAGTGAATCCATAATTACCGAATATACCACAAATGGATGTTTTTCAATAAATAAAAGTTATATTTGGGCCCCCACCAGTAAATGCAATAAACAGTCTTTAGTTATCTGTATATATATACATACATTATTATTATTGTTAAATACAAAAAAATTATGTTTTTATTTAACGTTTTGTGGATCATTCGATTACCTACAAAACAAATACAGTCATTTCTTCCATACGAAAATGTAATGCAAAAGTAAAAAAAACAGCATATTTAATGCCTTTCGAGTTAAATGATCCTTAGCTGATTTACTAGAATGTGGCAGCAGAAAACTTAATTTGTACAAAATTAATTAATGACCGCTTGCCATTTTGAGGACGTTCTCTTTCTCTATCTCTCTCTCACTCTCTCTTTTGTTAGTATTAGTAACAATTATTTTGGGTATGGTTTTTTTGCTGGTACTTCTGCTGGTGTTGTTGATATTTGGTTATGGTTTTGATTGGGGTTTGTTTTAGGCATTTGGACTAAAGGCCGCCTGGCGGAGGAGAACATAAATCTTTTCCTTTATCCAATCCTTGTTGTAGGGCGCATATGTGTTGGTGCTCTTCTGGTAGACCAAGCAGCTAATGTCGATGAGCGTATCGATGAAATCAAACAGTTGACTAATGTCATAGGTTATCGTCGGCGTGTTCGGATTGCGTCTCTTCAGATGCTCCTCGTAAATCTTGCACACGCCTTCCATGCACTCGTTGACGCTCTCGTAATCGCAATATGTGCGCGTCTCCGGACGAGCGCCCGGCTGAACTAATAAAATTGTATGCGACATCTCTCAGATAGCCCACTCTTTCTCTCCCAAAAGTCTGGTAAGGAGAATAAAACCACAGGCAAAATTATGTTTAGAATAATACATGCTGTGCTACTTGCACTCACCAGAAATGTTTTGTTGTTGTGCTGCAGGTGCTGCTGCTGGTGTTGTTGTTAGTGTTGATGCTTCTGTTGTTTCCGAGACTGAACCAAATGTTTTGCCAAACGAATGCTGCAAATTTGAACAGTAAATGATTAGGCAAATTGAACGCAAGAAATTCGCCACAATTTTTATGAAATTGTCTTCTGTCTTCCTCTTTCTCGTTGGATGCTATAGTTTTTGCCGCCAGGCACAAAAAAAAAACACACACATATACACATATACAACTATGTATATAAATGCAGCGAACGCTGAGCGGCAGCAGTGAATTTTGCTTAAATAAATGCAAAACTGCTGCTGTTAGCTAAACACTTACCTATTAAGTTGTAACATAAAAAAGTTTTACTTAATATCTGTATGCTTTCAAATGTTATAAACACATTCTTCGTAGCTTGCTTTGCCTCCGTTCCTTCTTCTTTGCACACATGCAGTGTTGTCAAGTGACTGGTGCCAGTGTCGTCTAATGCTAATAATTGTGCCATCTGGCAGCACTACCGGATTTTCCGTTAGGCGTTGCCACATGAGCACTTGAATTGCTAGTCACACAGCTGATTCGTACTAATCGTATTGAAATGGAGCAATGCTAGCGGCATCGCTATCTGTTGCTTAGCTTACGGCTGGCGAGGTGTGTGGCGAGCGTCACAGAAGCAAAATTGGATTGCTGTTTGTGTGTGTGATTTATTGTTGTATTGTTTGTTTGTCGCAATGCTGTTGCCGCATTGGGAATTGGTCAAGTGAAATGCAAAGTGAAGGCGCAGACGCAGCACACTGATTTTTTTTATGTGCCACACAAATATTCAAATTAAATGACAAAAAACGTTAAAAACAAATTAAACAAATAAAAAATGAAATAAACAATGCAAGAAGACGTCGCTAGCACTAGTTAATTGCGATTTGTTTAGCCACAAAAAATCGACGTACGCACGCGTGTTAAAGTGTTTTGTTTTTTTTTCTTCTCGTTTTTAATTTGCTGTTCTTTTATTTATTTGTTGCTATTGTTATTGTTATTGTTGTACTGCTGTCTGTGTGTGTGTTATATGTTTATATTGCTATATTTGCCTGTGCATTGCTTTCTGCTCCATGTTCTCCGCGGGCAACGGAAAAATCAAGGTGCTGCCTCCTATTGAATTTCAAATACAATTCCAATTCGAATAAGTGCACTTATTGGAGTTTATTATTGTTGTTGTTGTTTGCTTATTCCAGTTGCCGCCACATGATACGGAGGCGGCCGCCTCATCGACGCTGCGCTGCCTTTTGAACGGCCCATTTCGAGATCTGCACTTCAATATCAATGATCACCGGCTTATTCCCGTGCACGATGTCGTCTTTCTCGACGATGTTGAGCGCAGCGTAAAGCCGCTCATTTATCGGCCAGTCCTTGCCGAGGCGACGCTGACGCTGACGTCAACGCTAAAGTCAGCTGATGGCAGGTGAGTGTTGATTTTGACCTTGAACTGCATCTGAAATGCTCTCTCTATTTTTCTCTCTCTCTCTCTCTCTTTTTATCTCTCTCTCGCTCTATCTGTCTGCTTGTCTCTATATTTTGTTTTTATTTTCCACACATCAATTCATTCATTTCCTGAGTTTGCAGTTGAGCAGCTAAAATTTCTTAAGCTATTTGATTCATTATGCTATTATTATTTAAATTTTATTATTATTAATATTATTAGGAAGAATACTGCCAGACTTGGAAACAATGCCATCGCTGTTTATTTTGTTTTAGGTGCTGCTTCAAAGTCAATTAATTAAATAATTAATTATTTATATATTGATGCAAAAGTGTGGATTAATTAGAGAACTGCCAAATCGAATTGCTTGAGCACATTTCAATTGTTTTTTTTTTTGGTCAGCTACGGCTTGTTAAATTTCACATACATAATTCAATAGTTCGTTGCACCTTAATCGACGATAAAAATATATTTTTATATGTATAAACCACTTCAAATTGTTTTCTTATCAGTAAAACATTTTGTTCCGTTTTCTATATTTGAATTACCGGTTCAGTCCAGAAATCACAGAATTTACACTAAAACAATCTGGCCTTGTCGCCTGGCACTAATTAGTCATGTTTTACGACTGCTTAAGCGTCGTCTGTCTGTCGGTTAGCGATAAGAATGGGGCCGAATAGACAAGCTGATGGAAGCGCTTATCATCATCATCATCATCATCATCAAAATCATAATCATCATCATATTTGACTTACGTATGATTTATGTGTGTTGTTTTTTTTTTTGTCTATCGGTTCTGGTCGCGCGTTGCTTATTGCGTGACTGTGCGCAGCAGGGGGCGAGATGAGTGATCTTTTAAATGTGTATTTATAAAAACAATCAGCATGTGTGTATATCTAAATATATTTGCATTCATGCCTCTGCATATTATATAAATATAATAGAATGCAAATATTTATAGTCTCCTCTTTCTCACTGCTATATCTCCTTCTCTCTGTATCTCTCCTTCTGATTTCTTCCCTCACTCACATATTTCATTAACTTTTCTCCCATATCGCTTATACCTCTTTTCTTTCCATATTTGCCTGGCCATTCTTTATCCAACACCCTTTTCAAATGCCACTTGAGTCAGTGTTGTTCTTGTGTCTGCTATCGTTAATCGATTATTATCAAAATTGAGAAAATATGTGTATTGTCTTTAAAAGAAGGAAAGATTGACTCGGCTTGTGATGCTGATCGAGTATATATATATATAAATATTTGTCTACCTGTTTATATGCCTAACTAATATATGAGGATTATCATTCCACAAACAAAATGTTAATGTTAGGGTGTCAGAGATGTCGGCTTTAGATACATAACGATAAAATGATAATACCTTCTGCAGGGGTATAACATGTGGAAAGAAGAGGCGAGGAAAACAAGCAATTTGAACAGCGCCTTGGCATTGAAATGCCTCATTAAATGTGCGCGTTTTGCCTCTTTGTGTTGGCTCAGCTCATTTGAAATTTTGTGGTTCTCTTGGCTTGCCGGCTTCCGGAAGCACTGCCAAAGCGGCTGGAAACAGCCGACCAGCCAATAATTGTTAATAATATTTTTCCGCTATTGCAAATAGCTGCCTTATAAGCAACCAGCTAAGCGAACGCTCGATGCCAGCTTCGAAAATCAATAAAACAAAATGAGAATGATTCAAGTGTTGTTAACATATCGACATTTTTCTAACTATTTGTTGTCTGTGTGTGTGTGTGTGTGTCTGATGTCTTATGCAATAGTTGCAAAAACAATAACAGAACAGATGCCTATGACACTCCAAAGATTGCTGATTAGCCGCTGATTAATTTCGATTAAGAACAAAACCAATTCTGTTCTTGATTCCCATTATTAATGGTTCAAAAATTATTAATAATGGTTTCCTGCAAATGTATTTAACAGGCAGAATTAGGCATATCCGACTCAAAATTTTGAAAGTTTTCTCGTATTCTCTTTGGAACAGACCATTATCATGTTCCCTTACGATGTTTTCATTTTAATACATTCTTGATTTTATATATATATATATTTATATACATATTTATATAATATTTGGAAATATTATACAAATCAGTGATAAAAATCAGTGATTAAACATACAGTATGTTAAATTGTAAATCTCAATTTTGATGAGACGAAGGCCTTTAAAAACAAAGACGGAGAAGCAGCATTCACTTGATGAACTTCAAATGCGATGTGTCTTTTGTATCTTAAGCTCGAGCTAATGTTGTCCAAGAACTTTTTTGGCAGCAGCTGCCACATGTTGGGGCTTCGCAGCAGTTGATCATTTGCTGGAGCCAATTTCAATGGCCGCGAAACAATGTCGCACCCCAAAAATTGCTGACCCCATTTAAATGTGTCGGGCACTAATTGAATTAGCTGCAAAAAATCACCTGGCGGCCTTTTTGAAGCCCCACCAAGTTAAGCGGCCAGTTTCGACGCTTGCTGCCAACTGGCAAAACACTCGCAGCGCCTATTGCAGTTTTGGATGCGTTCGGTGCAAGTCTTCGGTGTCGGTGTTGAATTCGAATACAGACTGGATTGGTTTGGTTGCGTGCTTGGTCGTCGAGTAGCTAAACGAAACGGTATTTTTTTGTTTCTGTGAACGATCAAGTGTGTTGCGTTCTATTCTGTTGTGTTTTGGGTGTGTGTGCGTGTGTTGTTTGCTCGTCACTTAGACATATAGTTAACTATGCCGGAGCGCAGCATTAGCCAACGTGATCTCGACGAGATTGAGATCGAAAGTGACGAGGAGGATGACGAGCTGGAGCAGGGCGTCGGTCTACCAGTGCGGCGCGGCGGAGGTGGTCGAGGTGGTCGAGGTGGTCGAGGCGGTCGAGGCGGCAGCGGCTCACCCGAGGACAATGGGAGACGGCGCATTGGGATTGCCCCCGCTGGCCATGGTCGAAGAGGCAGCAACAGCAATGACCGCACCAGTCGCGACCATAGTCGCGAACGGGAACGGGAACGCTTCGGTAGCGACAATGCCGCCCAGGAGGCCAGGTACTACGATGAAGACGATGAGCGGCGCGAAAGAGGCGACAACGATGACAGCGACGAGGAAGATGACATTGAAATGTTGGATTAGTAAGTGGCCTGAGCTATGTTCCTAATTCAATTAGCCACACCATTTATGCCTGTGTTTTTGTTTCTCTTCCTTATTTCAAATCTTTTCATTATTATTTGCAAAATGTTCACTGCGAGTTTTTTTTAAATACAAATTACAGTTCTCAAAAATATTGCTTTATGTACTTCAGCATATTTTGATGTTTTTCAGTCTTTTGTCTCAACTACTCCATCCACTTAACCCTCCCCCTCCCCCTCCCCCTCCCTCTTCCAGCTACCCTCGCCACTTTATCCACTTTCAGCCACTTTCATTGCCGTTGGTCTTCTGTACCGCATTTTGTTGGCTTTTATTTTGGGTCTGTTCAGCGCTCGCATTTCAATTAAAAATTTCTTAAATGGATTTTCCTAATTCCAAATGTAGTTTTTTGTATACATATTTTTTCTTTGGGTTGGATTAGCAATTTTCCTTTTGAGAATTTTCGAGTTTTTTTTTTTCTTATAACAAAAATTTATATTTAATTTACATGAACAGTTTAACTAAACACATCATAGAAATTTACCGCTGTCCCTTCTGTTATTATTATGAATTAATTGAAAACTGGTGTATGAAATATAAATGGACAGTTTTCAATTCATTTGGAAAATTTGTAAGAATTTTTAAAAGTATTTGTTTTTGTTATCAATGGGTGACGCAAGCTTTCTTCTGTTGATATCTTAATTTGCTTTTTAGCTTTGCGGCTAGCTAAAAAATAACCGCACTCTAACTTCTTATTTAAGAGTCGCACTTCTTAAAAACTTCTTGTTGTTTTTACCTTTTTGATCTCAAAAAGCCAGCGGACTCCAGACAACTAACCATTGAAACCAATGATGCTAAAATACCCATAAAAGCCCCATGACAACCTTCAAAATTCCGAGCTGTGGAAATTCTCAAAACTTTCACCCATATTCAACCCAATTGAAATGCGCTGCGGTTGAGCCAGAAAATTAGATCTACTTAGAACATTGATGTATTATATTGATATTGTTGATGGTTATGTTTTGCTCGAAATTTGTGGGGCATTGACTACAACCAAATACCAGCGTTGTTTTTTTAATTAAAAAATGAAGAGGGGCAGAGCCAGGGAGAAAAGAGAGAGAGAGAGAGAAAGAGAGAGAGCGATAGAGAGGAAAATATGTAATTTATTATTCCTTCAGAAATCGCAAGGTTAGCCAAGAAATGGCAGGCTGGAAACTGGCGAATGTGGAAAAGCAAAAAGTCAACGACTAATTTGTCACTTGCCTACTTTTAGGCGCAACAAGAGATGTGTTCGTGATTAGCAAGAAAATCCTAACAATGACTGAGTTTCAATTGGAATAGATAGCAAATATGAGAACATGTCAATATATTCCCTTTGAAGTTAATTAACAATGAGTATTTCGATTGCATTTTGTATAATGCCTAATTGCAAAAAAGGATTATGCTGGGCTCGTCCGAGCGTAATTTACCAATCTTTAAAGGAGTTTCCTTTTAACCTGCCTTCCAAGTTTCGTAACTCTAGATTTTAAATAGTGGGTGGTATTGAATTATTCGATTTCTACCTTTTAAATGTTGGTAACTTTTACGGACGGACAGATGGATATTAAATACAACTAATATTCTATTTAAAAATATTAATTTTTTTAATATCCCAATATTTTATGCAACTGTGACATTTACTGCTTCATAGCTGCTGTGGTCAAAGATTGTTTTTTTTTATTAAATTTGTTCATTATTTAGGATTTAATAGCAACAATATTTTATATCTATTCGATTTTATTACAATTATTTTGGTTGAACTTTGCTCATATTTTCCTTCTTTTTTTTAATTTGATTATTAATTGAATAAGCATTGTTTATACTGAGTTTGATTTGAATAAGAAGAATCTTCGCCAGATGCTTCATTTATTGTATTAATGATGCCCAGATCTCAGATCACGTGGTACATCTCTAGGCGATGAGCAGGATGTGAAAATACCTTATGGCATCTTACCAAGAAGCAAGTCCACAAATGGTGTGTTTTATGGCCTACCTCACATTTCGGGGCTACTTGTCATGCTGTGGGCGCTTAATTAAAATTAATGAAGTACGTTGACTTTTTATCCTTTCGGTAGACCGAGAGCAGCCACACCCTCTCTCCATCCCGGTAAATGCCAGATGTTGGAGCGGTTTCCCTGACTCTGAATATATGTGTCTGACTTTATTTAACGTCTGTTAATTGAGCGACAAAAGTCGCGCAGGTCTCGTTATGTACTTACACACACATACATATATATATATATATATATATATATATATATATATATATATATATATATAAACAAATATATATATATTTGTGTGTGTTCGTTGCGTATGCAGAAGAAGGTAACAGTTAGATGCCATAAACTGTATATGTATGTAAGTATATATATATATATATATATATATATATTATGGAATTCGAGTCAATTAAGCTCTGTCTGTCTGTGTTTCCCAAGGATATTTAAATTTGGAACATACATTTTCGTATAAAGTATCATTTTATCGATTACTCCCCCGATTTTGCGAATATCAATACATATCGATGCGTGATGGCAATTCAATTTTGTAGGGGCCGTTCCTATATAAGCAGAATTAATATGAATCAACTGAGAACATGATGAATATGCGTTAAGAAACGAGAGAGACAAATACGATAGATGAGATTATATTTATGATAAACCTTATTTAATGAGGAGATTTCTACATTTGGATTTGAATCAGGTGGTTAATTTAATAAATTGACAGATCGGTTAGATTTGATTTTGAAGAACTCAACAAGCGGAGGGAAAGTAATTCAAAATTGTGGTTAATTATTAGCTTCTGTCTT
The DNA here is from genome assembly GCA_035042125.1 of Drosophila longiperda. Classification (NCBI taxonomy): domain Eukaryota; kingdom Metazoa; phylum Arthropoda; class Insecta; order Diptera; family Drosophilidae; genus Drosophila; species Drosophila longiperda. The sequence continues at coordinate 185,877 of JAWNLV010000136.1, read as the reverse complement.
ATAGGTGTTCTTGGTTCTTTTCCTCTCATTAATTGAAATTATAATTTAATTTAAAAATTTAAAAAAGAATCTAATCGTATTTGGATTTTAATTACTTTTCTAAATTTAAATTGGTTAATTTTCAGTTGATATTCCTGCTTAGAAGTCAAATGCATTCTTCTGTTTCTTTAAACATCATATTAAAACTTTTAATTGTGACGTAAGAAATTCGTGCAACGATCTCAATTAATATGTTAAATGCAACTGTTGCAAGCCCGCATCCCCAAGTATGAGGCAAATGCCAAAAGCAGTAACAACAACTTAAAATAACTTGGCCAACATTGTCATGTAAATATGCACTCCCAAATTGTTGTCAAAGGAGACAAATGCTTTGTGAGTGTGTCTGTTGCAAGGGGCTGCCTTTGCATACCCCTCGTGAATTTCAAATATTCAAAGTCTGCACAGACAACAGCGGAGACAGCGTTGGCCCACATCTTGTTGGCATGCAGCATCCGCAAATTTCAATTTGTACTTTTTTTCCCGAAGGTATCATAAAGTTGTGCTAATGCATTTGTTTGTCCAGTCGCTATCTTTCGGATTTGAGTTAGGTGTCTTTGACTTTCAAATTGAATGAGAAATATGTTTTCATAGACTTACCATTCATATTTTCGCATAACCTGTGAAAAACCTGAGCATTTCAGAAATCTATAATTTGAATATATGTCGATATTAAGTCAAAACAAAACCATTTATACATTTTCTATAATTATCTATTGACCTAAATGTTCTTACTTTAAATATTTATTTTTGATATGATCAAAAGTAGTTGCATTGGCTTTGTGTTTAAAACAAATAGAATCTTATATTTATAAATATGTTAAACAAATTATAATATAATTGAAATAATAAATAAATATTTTTATTCTTTGTTTCTTTTTAGCGATACGTGAGTACTACACGAGCATTGTTTTTTTTTTTCAATACATCATATTGCTTATTATAAAATATGCAAATAGTCGGTAAATTAAACTTTTAACTTAATACCAACGATTTTGGTACTGCCAACACCGAAGCAGGTATGCAACAGTAACAGGAAGTGTTATTATTAAAATTGTATTTAATTAAGTATTGTGAAACTGCAAATGACAACTAGAGACTGAATACACAAATATGATATATAAATAATAATATAATATATATATTTATATGCTTACAAAACTATTGTTCGAAGCAGAAGAATACTCTGAAAGGTATTTATTTTATATATATATAAGTGGATTGTTATTTTGATTGTTCAGTTGGAAAAATCAAATATTTATTTAAGATGGTTTATCAATTTTGTAATATTTGTAACATTAAGCAATTACTAATGTTTTCCTAAAGGTATATATATGTGTATATATATTTATATACAGACAAGGCAAAAGTTGTGCCAACATCCCCACCTGGTACGGCGTTGTGTCTACCATTGTAATCATATTTCCCTCTTCAGAGAACAACAATAAAAACTCATAATATGAAGGGGAAAAAGGCAGCTGGGATTGTAAGTAGAAAACTGTCGGATTAAGGGGTCCAAAATGGAGTTGGGATTGGTGGGGAGAGACGGTGAAGAGTCGGAGAAATATTGCGTCCTTTTCCTCTTATAAAATTGAATACAAATTCAAAGGCAAATCGTTTGATTATTTTCCTTTCTTCGCCTTCGGCTCACACAATTGGGGTATTTTAGCTATACGATGTTCCTTCTAAGATTATTCAGTATATATTACTTTTTATTATTATTATAATTAATTGATAAATACACTGAAAAGAACGTCTTCTCTACTTTTTACTTTGTCAGCTTTGAAGACATAATAATTGGTCAACAAATGTTATTTTAATAAAGTTAATTTCACTACGATATTTGTTTTTTATATTATAGTGTATAAAAAAGTTTGCTACTTTCAGCTCTGGCATTTTGTTAGCTTCGTGTTACGCATTCGCCATGTTATCGATGCGACGGTTTGGTTTTTTTTTTTTGGTTCTTTTTTTTTTTTTGGCAGACAATGTTGAGAATGCAAAGAATGCGCAGGTTGCCGCAAGACATCTTAAAGCCGGTTAAATTTGTGTTACAGACAATGTCAATAAATTGTGTAGGCAAAGGACGTGCGGCAGATATTTGGGAAATTGATATTATTGCATAATCGTTGATTTTCATTTCTGTGACTCACAAAATGTTGCAAAAGGCAAAATGCAAAAAGCAAAAAGCGTAACTAACATTAAAACATGAGTGGTTATTTTATGAGCAGCAAACATGATACTACCAAATTGAATGTAAGCCAAACCAGAAATCCCAAAATTTATATATATATATATAAATATATATATTTATTTTATGCTTAAAATGTGGAAGAGGTGTTCGGTTGTGTTTTGTGCTTCTCGCAAATTGGGCAATTTTGCGTAGTTTATATTCTCTTCGAGCTGTTTGGTATTGTTGGCCATTGGATTTAAATTGCACAGGCAACATAACCGGCTCCCGGCTCCTGGCTCCTGGCTACATTTACTGCCTGGATTTGCCCATTGCTGTTGCTATTGCTGCTTCGTGTATTGACAGTGATTCGCCATTTTCAGCTTATTTGATTAGATGCAATAGTTTGTTATACCCTAATGCCGAGGTGATTATTCATTGTTGGCCACCCAATGAAAAATATATGTCGCTAAAAACACTCTTCAAAGTTGTTCGGGCTAACCAAAAATCGTGAAGATCATCTCACCCGTAATTTTCGAGTTAGCTTGAGCTTTGAGTTAGCAATCATGGACCCAACACCTGTGGGATCAGTCCACAGTTGCTATTGTATTTTATGTTTTGTTTTTTTTGTCTAAAAGGTGGTAATTGTAATGCTTCTAAAATTGTGGCAACCAACCCATTTGCACAATGTGCAATGTGGTATCTAAAACATTATGTGACTAATTGACGGATTGAAGAGGATTCGTGCAGCTCAGCCAAAGAAAAAAAATTATATTTATGCAATTTCAGTCATGTCATATTTTTCTAATCGCATTTGTGCAGTTATTAGATGAATCAATAATAATTGAATTATACAAGCTTTTCAAAGTGCACTCAATATAAATCACTTAAATATAATATTGGAGTAGTTTTAAGCTGATTAGCTGACTGAATAGAATAGGGTCAAGTGAATCTGAAGTGGGAAATCAACGAAAAGTGATTTACTAATTTGAAAGTGACGCTAACATTCTGGGATCCATTTCACGTGCTCATTTCGCATGTTTCACTACCCATTTGCCATTACGTATTTATCTGTAAAGGTCTTCTCTCAATGCCTGGATGGGCCCCCACCCAATCAGCCCTAAGCCAACTTTGCCATTCAAAATGTAAGCGCATTGAATATTTAATAAACTCTGCGCTGCGCTGCTGACATTTAAAGGAGTTTTCAATAATTCTCCCTTTTTTTCTTGTTTTTTTTTATTATTATTTTTTTTTTTATGGTTGTTGTGTAGAGCAGGCGATAGAGTTGGCTTTTGAGCCCTAAGAGCGTTAAGGGTGACAAGGCCACAAAGCAGAAGAAGTTTGAGTCGTCAAGTTGTGGGCTTTCATCCGATAGCCCTGCAAAATACCATTTGTGTAAATCTAATAAATAACAAAACCGCATTAAATTTGACAACAACAGCTCCAAAATGAGTGCCAAAGGGGTGTGGGCCCTGACACGGCAGCACGCACGTGTCAGTGTGACTGGGACACAAATTTCATTATGGCAACAACCAACAAAAAAAAAGAAGCAAAACAAGGAATTGAAGACACAATAACAACAACGGCTACAAAAAAAGTACGTGAATCGGTGGCATATTGAAATCAAGCGCCAATTGACGAATATGTTAAAGTGTTTACAAAGAGTATCTTCAAGCTGTGCAAAAACATATATCACAAAAAGTATTAAAGTATTTGTAAAGATTGTCTTAGAGACTACAAGAAACATCCAATTTGCATTATGAGTTTTCGGTGAGCATACACAGATCAAGGTGACTATATTTTATCGATAACTTACACATCTTTTCTTGTGTCCATGAATATCGATAATTTATGAAGGTTTACTTGCAAAGACAAGGGTATGTGTGAGTCGATCTGTTCATAGCTAAAGCATTCTTCACGGTGTTTTTTATGTGTATTTTTTGCGCTAAGGGGATTTCCTGTGTCAAAGGTCGCAGCATGTACCGCTGTCTAGTTTATACCAAATTAACATATCACTCAAGCGGCAGTCGCTGTCGAAATCATTTCTTGGGCCAATCCTTATGGCATATCCTTGCTTGGACAGACGCTCTGGTTTTGGCTCTGCTTGACTTGTCACTTTGAGGCAACTGACTCCAGGGCAATCGTATATATATATATATATATATACACATACATGTATATATAAAAAAAGGCCTAGGCTTACGTCCACTGACACTGCTGCTGCTGCTGCTGCTGCTGCTGCTGCTGCTGCTGCTGCTGCTGCTTTTGCTTCTGGGCCATTGAATGGGCCAACACACCTACCCCTACCCCTTATCTGACAGCCGCACTCTATGGCAACGTCATGGCTCATATCGCACATTTACTTCTTGCTGCTGGCTGCTGTTATTTTATGCTACGGAATGCCTTATGAATCTGCGGGGAATGGCAACCAAAATGCTTCTTAACGTCATGTGCCATTAGGGCAAAGTATCTGTGTATTTACATTTGAATACGCCGTTTTTGTGTGGCTGCCTCTAAAACGAACCACTTAAATACGTGTGGCAAATAAATACTTATTTTAATAGGTTCTCTATGCACAATTTGTAGATAAACCGATTTTAAAAATACATAATATTATATATTACTAGCTAATTACAACTACAAATAGTTTTGTTCTTAATTGAATAACTCAACTAGTTTGATCTTCTACCGAATTTGCTTTCAGTTTAATAAGTAAAAACAAAAAATAAAAACTCAAATGCATTTCAAAGAACTCAAAGATGAGTATTGTTTTTTTATTGTGTTCCATAGCTAATTCAAGTAATCGGTGCATAAACCGTATGGTTCAATGGCAGCAGGACGATAAAAAATTGGAATCAAATCTTTTCTTTTTTATATCTTAAACTTTTTAACGATGGGTAAAAGGTTAACAGGCGGAAAGAATCATATCTGACCCTATCAAGTGTATATATTATTGATAAAAATGTATAGCCGTGTCAATATAGCCATTCCCATTTGTCCGAGACTAAATAAACTGGAATATTTAATTCTCGTATACCCCGCGTAGATCAAATTTATATCATTTAATCGATAAGTGCCGCCTTTTCGACAATCGATTAATATCGATTTCCGATAGCAATGACAGACGCTTTTAATTAATACAGTATTTTTTACACTGACATGTTTTAGATTCAATGTCCAAAATTTCATCAAGATCGGATAAAATAGAAACAAGTTATACAAAATATCAATCAATACGAAATAAGAATACTTTTTAAAATTGAATTAAAAACACCAAATATATTTCCAGGGTATATTATCAGCATTATTGTTTGATTTTTGTTCGTTTTTTTCTTCTTCATGTCTTCTTTTAGCCAATTTCTTTGAGCATCTGCTACTTATAGCCTGCCTCTATCTCTAAGAACACGCACCACACACGCACACACGCACACTCGCACATTTTCACACACATTCCGAGAGTCGCCGCTAAGCGCAAAAGTTTTCTGCAACTTTTCTGCATTCTTTGGTCTCAGCTGCTGCTCCGCCTCCTCCGGATTTCGTGCTGATAGTTGTCGATTTTTATATGGGTGCATTGGTCAGTGAATGTGTGTATGTGTGTGTGAGTGGGTGTGAACATCTATTTAATGAAAATTGAAATTGCATTTATCGTTGATTGGCTAAAGACATCCAAACACTGCTCTATCCGTATACTGTCCTCGGAAATATCACAAAATTTTATTGAATTTCCTTTTGTTCAACATCAAAACCACATCCACATCCACATCCACATCCGCATCCGCATCCACCATTGGCTGGGAACGCTCAGGTTTCTGTATTCTATTTCATTCCAATTCCCACAAAAGATTTAAAACAAAGAGCAAAATGATTCATTGTGTTCTATGAATGCAGGTAATATTTTTCCTATTTCCCCTTACCCCCTTAATCTCCACCCCCTCTATATATATATATATATATATACATAAATATTATATGTATTTTTAGAAGTTGCTCCTTTATTCTTGTTCGTTCTGCTTTTTGTTTCAAGTTGATTTGCTTGCTTTTTATTGTTCTTATTATTATTATCATGATTGTTGCTATTATTGTTGCTTTTATTGTTGTTGTTGCAGTTGGTGCTGTTGGTGCTGTTTGTAATGGGCAGACAATAAAAAGCATTTCATTTGAATAATGTGAAAACACTTTGTTAGACAACATTGTTGCCTCCTTTGCCATATTTTTAAACTACTCAACCGACACGCTCAACACACACACACACACACACACACACACACACACACACACACACTGCCTATATGCTTTCACACACTTCTCTATCTGTTGCTCGATGTTGTTGCCTCAGACCCGCATTGATTGCCCATTGATAGCAGTTTGACAAATAGACAATCAGACAAACAAACAGACAGACAGACAGACAGACAGTCAGTCAGTCAGTTAGTCACACAATTTCATATATTTATGTATATGCACCTGACTTGGTCATTGTGCCATTAGCCCCAACAGCCTTGTTTCTGCTAGCATTTAAGGCCTATTACCAAAAGTGGGCCAACTAATCGTCAATAAAGGGCTTTAAATAATATATTTGGCTTACGCATCATTTTTAAGCTGTTAAATTTTACAAACCCATAAGTACAATATTAGCATATTTTTAATGTCAAAAAAGAATTATTTTGTTTAAAAAAAACTTATAAAATGTCAAAAATGTGGTTTATTCTTATGCATGAATTCAATTTGGGCATCAAAGTTTTTGTTTTTTGCTTAATTATTTATAAGTGAATAAATATATATTGTGCCACCAACAGGATAAATTTTTATTTTTTAATTATAGTAGTGTATGTCTGAGTCGAATAATGCATTTTGAGTGTATTTCTTGCTGGTAATTTTTTAGTATGAATTTAAGTATGTGGGTGTATGTGTGTGTATGTGTGTGTATGTGTGTGTGTACAGTATTGAATTGTCGTTTATCAATTGGGAGCAAATATAAATAAAATAAATAAATAAATTTGTACACGTTAGGATAAAGTTTCACTGTTGTGCAGCTGCAATTAATGCATGTGGGCAACCCAATTCTACGTTTTACACAATTGCAATCGCTTCAAAAGCAATTTCATGACCTATTTTTATATTTCTTAGGAAATGGGAATTGCATTTAACGGTAATTGCTTAAACGGTATTAAACGTACAAAATGAGAGCTTAACGGCAGTGTCCTTAAAATAAATAATTGGAAGCTAAGCTCTATTCTATTTATGCTTCTGTTGCCTTGCTCCAATTTCATTGCAAATTGGCAAAACCTATTGCAAGTCAACACTTGAAGTTAAGCGATGTCGAGAACTGAGTATGGCTTTGGAAAACCAAAATATATGTATAATAAAAACAACAATTTACGGCAAATGCGCCGTGTCTGTTACATTGACTGAGGCACTTGAATCAAATTTCTGGCAAATTTCCCTTTACTCACCAAAATGTGAGCAGGATAACTTCACTAGCCCGAACTGATCCCTAATTGGCTGGCTCAAAACATGTGCATGTACATACACACATGCATACATACGTACTTACAATCGTAGGTAACAATTGCATCGATTATCATTATAATTAAATTATAAAGAAGATTCTACCGTTAAAATCGTGGCATGCATTAATGTCGGATATCGAAATGTATCAACAATCGAGAAACAGACGCAAACTTAATTTGCGCCTGATATCCGAGAATTGGTATTACAAAATATCTAGCTCCTATAGTCTCTGAGATAGGAGTGTTCATACAGACAGACGGACGGACGGCCTGACGGACATGGCTATATCTACTCGGCTGTTGATCCTGATGCTTCCGTCTGCCTTTTACTTACATTTGCACTAACCAAATATCAATTTTTAATGGGTTTAGATATATAAATACTTGTACAAACCCCATTAACAATGCATTAATCATGGGATGGAAATGGATCGGCAGCATTTACGCAAATTGCATCATCATGGATGCCAGTGCAGATGCCGTTGTGTGGATCGCTGGAGCAGGAGCTGGAGCAGAAACTGGCAGAGATCAAGTTAGAGTCCTCCAACCCGATCGCTTCGAATACGACAGCGGAGGAATTGTTGCCAACTAGCTGTGAGGAGCCAGTGATTGCTGAGAGATTCGAGAGACCGCCCAAAAAGTCGAATGCGCCTGTCAACGCTTGTCAAGGGTTTGTCGTGTGATGCAACGCAATGGATTGCTCCGGAAGATGCTGTCCAGGACTGTGGGGAATTTGCTCTGGGGGAGTCCCGCTCAGCTGCGTTGCTTGGATGAACTGCGCCTTTTCTTTTGTGTGTGCGTAAATAATTCTGCAATAAATGAGCTTGCCATAAATCTTATGACTTAACAGCAATAAGCAACAACAAGTAGCAGTCTGTCTAATTTACCAACTGTTGAGTTTCCTACGGCGCCTTTAACTCTCTCTCTCTCTCTCTCTCTTGTCCTCTCTCTCTCGCTATCTCTCTCTCGCTCTCTCTTCAGCTGTACCGGCATCATTGTTTTAATGGATGCCGCTAAATGCCGAACGCCGACGAGTGCTTACAGGTGTTTGCAGTGCTTCGTGTGTTCTGCTTCGGCTCTGGCATGCAGTCGTCGGGCTTGTTAGTAGCTATACATGTGTTGCGCTCACTCGTTCGCCTTGTGTATTTGTTCGCTCGCTCGGTCGCTCGCTTGTCGCCTGCGCTCTCTTTCTGTGTGCCGTTTTTATAGCGCTCGGGGCTTTTTATATTCCTGACGCTGATGTGCTTCGGCATCAGTTTCATTTGAACGCTCGACAGGGCGAGTTGTACAGCAGCTGAGCAGAACCAGAGCTAGAATCAATTCAAAACACTCAACATTCCAAACTCTCACTCTCAACAACTCTTCAAAATTCATAACATTTTTAAAAACACTCATGTTGCACCCGAACATCATCAACGACCATCAAAAGAAACTCGCTATCAGTGTTTTCTTTTATTTTTTGTTTGTGCAAGTGAAGTGCTTAAAAATTCTAACTTTTATCAAAGTACCAAAATTCTTTGAAATCAATCGCATTTGAATTAAGAAATAATAACAAACTTTGACATATTTGGCGATAAAGTAAAAGCATTATTCGGCTTACTTCTTGTTACCACAAAATTCTGTGTTTTTCTTGTGTTTTATTACTATTTATTTCGCGGTGTAGTAATTTTTTGATAGTTTACGCACAAAATGTGCACAAAATTCTCATTGGACTCGAACGACTGAAAAGTGCGTCGTTCTCAAAACACATTTATAAAGGTAAGTCCCTTAACATTACAATTTTTTTAAAAATCAAATATATGTTTGATGGAAAGGGTAAACAAATCTGCGATGTAGTTATTTTTTTCAAAAACATTTTGATAGAGTAATTTTTGAGTGCTCGTCATGTGTATTTGTGTGCAGAGTTCAACATTTGTTCCTAATGTTCCCTACATTTATGCGGTATAACATATGTGTAGCATATTTTCAGTACATTTTCGCTACGTGTTTTAATTGTTTTCTGATACTTACATGCTCAGTTTCAATAAAAAAAAGGACTAAGCTTTAGGCTTCGAACTTCTAGATGTGGGACAGAATTGGTTTTGAAATTTTTGGTGTTTTTGCTGTTTTCTTTAATTTTGCACTTCGGCATGATCAAAACATGTCATACGACTTGAGTTCTGAGCCTGGCTGCTATAATTACAAATCCTGACCATAATTTATGGTAACTATTATGAAATATGATTCAGCTCTGCTGGAAGCACCTTTTGACAAGTGGGAAGACACGTATACGCCGCATGTGCTTACAACAACAACAACAAAAACAGCATCAGAAGAATACCGTTGACAAAATAAGCGTTTTCTGCCAGGCAAACGATACTTGAAAGGGCAGTTTATAGAAACTTTGGAGGAAAAATTCACTTTTTCGATTTTGGTTGAACTTTAATAAAGTTTGTTAAACTTATGCGGACATAAAAAACATCAAAATAAAATTAGAAGCCAAAAACATAAAAACTTCAAATAAATGGCATTTGTATATAATAACCTGGCCTAAACTGCTTTTATAAGCAATTTGGCAAGAGAGAAACTGTTTGAAGAGCCCTCGTTAAGATGCCGTCGGCATTAGCTCGGCTAGCATATTTTGCAGTCCTGGTTTGCCTTGCTAACCAAAGGGCGCCCATGTACTTCTCTAGACAGAAAGGGTGTGCGTGTGTGTGTTGTGAGTGTGCATATTGTACGTGTCTTTTTGTTAATCGCAGCGTTTAAAGTGCTTCACAAAAAATATTCACCGTCGCTTTTGGCGCAGGACTCCAGAAATTCACGTAAACCAAGTAAGAAACACACAAAGTGAGAGAAAAAACAAGAATAAGGCGATCTTTGCTTTTACACTTGTTGTATGTATGTAATATACTTGGGAGTCGCCGTCATTTGAGAATATCTTTTTTTTTTTTTAATTTTGCACGTTTTTTTTTGGTAATGGCAGTTTTTAAAGCAGAAAAAAATTCGCGAAAGAAAGTTTAAAGTAAATAAAATAAAGAGTAAAAGTAATTTTTTCGTTTGAGTGCAAAAGTTTGTTTGTAAATTTTACGACTTACACCTTTTTTGGCAAAAAAAAAAACACACTGAGTCCCTAAACTCGACAATCTAACATTTACAGAAAAGATAATATGAGCTACAATTAGCTGATGACTCAAATAAATGAAAGTCACAAAAAATAGTTAGTTAGAATTTGTATTTAGATGTATATATAATCAATTTATATATATATACACATTATGTGAAATTTAGTAATTTCTATACTCGCTTGTTTCTTGATTGAAATTGTCAAACTAAGTGGGTTGCTGGAAATAATACTGTGGCATTTGCGGGAGGCACAGTGGGCAGCTGCCAACAACTGTCCATTGTCTATCAAATTATCAATATTATGAACATGTGTGCTTAATGGCTCGAATGCGTTTGCTTAAAATGCTAAAGAATAACAGCTGCTTCCAAATGAATATCGAGCTTTCCATTGAATCACAGTGCGGTTGAACTACTTCTACATCATCTAGCATAGTGCAATTGCAGTGCAATCAATTTTATGTGGTTTTTGAGCGGATTGCGTGTCTGTTACCGGTCAACAATAAGCGACTCGTTGGCCAGGCTCTGGACAACTTGGCCATTTAATATATAAAATACAGATTGAAATCAGCAAACACTTCACCTACTCTTAACGACATCTGTCCATCCAATCTCGATCAGGGTATCAATGACTAAAAGTACTCCGAAACTTAATGTTTCTCTAGATTTGAAAAAGCAGATTTCCGATTGCCAATGTATTAAATTGTATTACTAGCTAATCAACAGGATTAAATAATCAGAAGTCAAAAGTATATAATAAACCTACAATAAGGTTTATAACAAAGAAGTTTTAAATTTAATGTGGCAAAAATATGCGATTTTCACTTTCAACTTTATTCACTTTATTTACCCATCCTTATAGACTAAGACAAATTCCTTGAGGCTAAGCATACCCAGTCTGCAGCTTTTCGGTATGGGTTTTATACCAATAAATCAGATCTACAAGGGGTCTATTGGTTTGTGGATACTTAAGCAACCCTCGGGCTTAACATAGCTTATCACGTATTACAACCTCTTAAATAAATACATAGAAATAAATATGTTTTTTTTTCTCTTTTGATTTGCAATTTGTAAAATATATTTGGTTGCGAAGCGAGTGGTCCAATAACACATCGTGATGTGTAAAAGGAAATGGACAAATAAGAAAATAAAAATTAAATTTCTATATGTTTTTAATTTTTTGTTTTTTGATAACAGAGTATTAGGCGGTCGGTTTAGACCGATTGCAGCTTTCTCAATTGTTTTTAATATGAGTTCTTTGCTAAAAATTCACATTAAATATTCAATTTTCATTTTTTACGTTTACTCTTAAACATATAAGAATAAAAACCAATAAAAGTACGCACACGGGCGCGCACACACATACACACATACATACACACATACATACACACATACATACACACACACATACACACATTCACACATACACACATACACACATACATTCATCATGCACCTAGAGACAATGAAAAAACACACTCACAGTGAAAAAATACTTGAAACAAAACACAAATTTTGGCTTTTTGCGTCCTTCTGGCGATCGCCCCACCCAGACGATAGAACTATGGAGGTGTTCGGCCAGCGAGCGGGGCCGGGGCGGGCGTATGGCTGTCGAAGTATGGATGCATGTGTAGGGTCCGTTGCGGGGTATATAAGCACATGCAGGTAATTTGGTTCTTAACTATTTTTCGCTTAATGTAAAATATTTATATATATCTAGGTATATATATACATATACAAATGATGTTGCAAAATGTACTATTTCCGAACCAAATGCTTTAAATTTGCTTGCTCGTTTTTATTCGTGAGGTAAAGCCATGTCAGTATCTTCGATCTGCTGGTTAACGAAAGAAATATATCCGTGTTGCTGCAACTTATCTAAAATTTACAATCGTAGGTAAAGGGGCCTCGCAGAATACACATAAAAATCGATAATCAGTAATCGATCGCATACAGTAAATGCTTGCGGCTGCTGGTAGAAATGAGATCAATTCCAGAATTTATTTTTGACAATATCTTGAGTGTTTTTTGCACGATCTGAAATTTTGTATGGTTAATTCGAAATATATGCATATGTATATTATGTATTAATTAGAAGATTCTGTTTTAAAAATTGTGGTTTTTATTGATATCGGAAATCGAAATTTACCGATAATCGAGAAACGAAGGCAGCTATCGATTAAATAAAGCAAACTTGATCTGCTACAGATATACGAGAATTTATATGGAGCTGGAGCAGCTCAGAGCCTGGAAACTGCTGGCGAAGAGCAGCAATTTCCCATACACATAATGATGAATGATTTTTCAACTAATACAACAACAATGGCTTATGCCACACGGATCTGTATAGTGATGCGGCGTTGCAGCTGAAAGTGATTGTCGATGATGGGGGCAAGTGAGCTGGAATATTTTAGCGTTGTCGATGTGCTGGATTCACTATTTTATATCTGTCGCATTCGGTTATTCAGGGATCAGAAAGGATCCATATAGTCAGGTTGTGGTAATCTGCTTGACTCATTGCATTCAGAGTACAGGATCCGTTGTTGCACGATTTGCATGCATGCATCAATCAGAAGCCGAAAATTGTCAATTGCGTGGTGCACAGTGCTGTGATTCCACCGACTCTGCACACTCAAACCGATTTGGATGCACTGGCGCTGCCGCCAGCCAGTTATATATTTTGGATCAGCTTTGACACTACTTATATTTTATATATAGTATATACAACTAGTCTGTTAAAACTGCTCCAATACCTGAACATTTTTATTTGATTTTGATTTTTTTAATTAATAAATGGGTACAAAACAAAATAACTCTAGGTTTAAATTACAAAAAAAAAAATATATATAATACTGAAACTATTTATTTTAAACAATATTTTTACGTTTGAGCTGTGAACCAAATTTTAAATGAAATTTAATTTGACTCAGAGCTTAAAAAATAATAAATAATAATAAAATATTGACATACAAAACATTTAATATTTGTGCATACAAAACAAAATTGAGTTGAATAAAAAAATAGAAAATTTATCTAAAAATGCAGCACGCAGTTTCCAGAAATATAAATTCCATTATTGTTATTTTTCTCTATTGTTGTTTATTTGTATTGCACAATAAATATATTTAATAAACATTTGCATATTTATATATAGATACAACTTCAATAAGTATCGGATGCCGAGTCCATAGATCGGCCAGTCCTCTGCCAGCCTAAGTGGAAAGCAATGTTTTTAATTCATGATGCATAAAGCATTCCTTCTGCACAATGCAATTAATTCGATTTATTTCTGTGTAACAAATTTTCAGTTGGTTTATTCTTAATTAAGTACTCATTATATTGGCATTTTGTAACAGTGATTTAATAAGAGACAACTTTTGTTTTTTCTGTTTGTTCCATATGTCAACCAACAGTTCAGATTCACTGTACAGATAACCCCTTGGAGGGTGTTCAATCAAATGTAATATTGTTGGATAAATTTGATTTACGATTTCCCTTGCTTCCGCTGAAATATAATCAACATATAAATTAAAAACAAGTGAGAGTGGTCTAGTCCAGAACTAATATTATCTAACACTTTATTTTACCAAATTGTATTTTGTTCATAGTTCGAGCTGCGCAATGAAGTTCTGAAACAAATGTAAATATCCTGGCATAAATTGGCAAAACTTTGAGTAAAAACTTTTGTCCCCTCCTCCAGACACAAATAATATTAGCCTGATCTGTACATTTTTGATTCATTTCAATCAGTTTGTCTCCTAGTCGAGTGCTCCTTTTTGCTTATTAACTTGCGGATTGCTGCATAAAATAATGTATTTCTTTATGGTACAGTATTTACAGTTACTTTATGAAAACACTTTTTGTTTGTAATAAATATAAACATCAAACTACTATATTTCATATTATTGCAAGAGCAGTAACAATTTCATAAATGGAGGAATGAATTCTACGTCTTTGCTTAGATAGCTCTACTTTTATTATTGTTATAATTTTAATTTTTTTTTGGCTGGTATTTTTGGTTTTATTTTTTTTATTTTCGTTGCAATATTTGAGTGCTGTTTTTGGTGTTAGTTGTTAGTTAGTTGGCGTTGTTACACTTTCTTTATTGGAAGCCCAAAAAAATGTTAACTAAATATTGTTGACAGCCACTCCGCAGTCGTTCCCCAATAGAAGCTGACATTAATATGGGACACCCGTGTCGTGTCGGTTTTTTTTGTCTAACAATTGCAACCATTTTGGGCGACACCCAAACCAAACCACATACTAACATGGGCGAATGTGCCTTATGTGCTCAACATTAAAGCAACAACAGCAGAAGCAGAAGCAGAATCAAAAGCAGCAACACCAGCCCAGTCAAGACTCAGAACCGGGTCTTTAACAGCCCATAGCAACAGCCAGTGAATCCAAGTGGTGTTCTGCCCCTCCCTTTGTGGTAACTGCTGGCCGTAATAACTAACTTAGATGCCCAAACAATTTGGGGCTCGTGCGCCTTGTGACATGACTCCCGGACATCCATCCTTGGTTCATACGTGGTCCACACATTGTTTAGTAGCTTAATAAGCAGAACTGAAACCGACTCTGGCCCAGTCCTCAATATGTATCGATGAAAATTTGGAACTCACAGCCGGGTCTACACTCAGTTAAGCAAGTTTATTAACTTAAAATAAATAGCTTTTGATATCAAAGAACTTTTTCTACTAAATGGAAATTCAGTCGGGGACATTGCTTATACTTTATATACTTCTATAAAGTAATATATTCTTAATGGATGTCTAAATAATTAATTTCACAATCACAAGCTAGGAACTTTATATGCAACCCTCGCCGAATATTCTAGGAAAAATGCTTTTCAAAATTGTCACAAGAAAATTGTTGTGTAATTAATATGGTTCACTTCAGGTGTACGTCAGTAATCTGAAATGTGAATTTCTTAGAACTGTATAATATCCATTTATTTACTCAAGTTTTAAACACAGTCAGAAATATAACTGTGGTTTGTTTGACTAGAAATTATCACCAACTGCATAGAGTGATAAGGAGCGATGATTAAGGGGGGAGGTACAGTGGAGCTGCAGGTTGCATGTGAAAGCTTTGTGGAGCTGTTGAGATTATGTTGCTCTTGACAAAATGCTCTTAGCAGGTCGACAGTATAACAAAAAACAAAGCAATTAGGATGTGCTATTGGTGTGCCGGATTGAAGATATATATTGAATATATATTAAGATAAATTTCGCAATTACTTATCAATAATCAGTATCAGCGAATGCTTTGTCTTAGTTAATTACACAAAACACGTTTATTTGATGAACATAAAGCAAGAGTTGATAACAAATAGAAACAAAGGGAAAAATAGAAATTATGTAAAAAGCGGAGAATAACCAATTTGCACACAGATGTTGTGTTGCGTGAGTGTGTGCCGGTGTGTGTTTTTGACGACAACAGCTACGAGTATAGTAAATCTGTGGGGAATCCGACCTGTGGCATTTCCATTGTTATGGCTGTGAATAATGCCACGCGCCAGGCGGGTAACCAAAACTGCTTCATTTTGTTGTACCCTCTTACCAGAAGTGGATAAAAAGGGGATTCTAGTTGTGTATTGCAGCGAGAACTTACTTATATAGTTTGCTTTTTGTTGACACTGTGTAGATTTGTATTTGTATGTTTAACGGTATATATATGGTCTGTATAACACTTTCGATGTCTGAGACTATAAGTTATTCGCTAATTGGCGTCTCGTCTGAATCCATTTAAATTGTATTTCAAAGTTTGAAGCTGACTCGATTTTCCACTGTAAAAGTTAAATCAAATTTCAAAGGCAAACGTTTTTCATGTATAGGAAGATAACCAGCTAGATGCTTTTCAGTGTTTAATGTTTTACTTGACGTCACTGCCTGAAAGTAATCGACAAGTTTTGGTTAGCAAACAAGCAATTTAAGCTACAAGATTTTTAATTGGTGGTAAGACTTTTACAGCAATTGTAAGAAACTTTTAGTAGTCTTACGAGCCCAATCAATTTTTGAATTTGTTTGTTTTTCTACTAATTTATATATTTTGTGTAGCCTGAACTAAATTCAAATTCAGATTTTTGTTTCTTTCGATGTATTTGCTTACATTTAAGTGTGTAAAAGTAGAACAAGTGCTTTAATCGATTTGATATATTTAAAAGTTAAGTAGACTTAAACTTTTATTTCATAAATTTTGAATAGAGCACTTTTTACAAAACTTGTTCTTTACTTAATGTTTTTAGACAGCCAATATGCATATTTGATGAGCTTGTTTTTTGAGTCAGCCGGACACACATTCACTTTACAGATGCATGCAGATATGCAGGCACAGAGCCCAAGTAAAATGTAAAAAACTCTGATAGTGTGATAAATGGCCTCGGACTTTATTTTTTTTTAGGCATTACATGCTCCTCAACACAGTTACTTCAATTATTGATGCGACATGGCAGTCCTCGGCTGAATTGTGGGCAAAATGTCAAGTTTGTGTGTAATGCAATGTGTTATTATGAAATACAGCTAGTAGCCAGATATATATATATATATATTAAGATGTAGACATAAAAAAAAACATGTGCATCTAAATTGCTTTAATGAAGATTTCCTAAAATTCGCCTTGAACACGTGTACATATTATTTGATAACTAACTGATTCCAAATGCTTGACACGATTTTTCCATACATAAGCAATCCATCATTAAATTCTGTCGTTTCATTGATTATATGCCATAAAGATATGTTTCTGAGTCTGCAAATATTTATAATTGCCTTAATTGTGCACATTTACTTCAATCAATTAGTTTATTCGTGGTTAAAGAAGGCCGAAGGATTTTTCAGCATTTTAATAACTTAATTTCTATGGAAAGCTTAAATACACTTTTCATTTGTATAGTATTCAATATGTAACACTTTAACACTGCTAATAAAAATATTGAACAAAATAGTTTACATGAAGCTCAATTCTACAATTTATTGTGCACAAATTATTTAATTTAATTTATTACTTAATGTTTAATGCCATTAATTTCGCTTACCATATTTAATGCAATGGGACACAAGTAGAAATATTAAGACTTTTTTTTTGATTTCCTCAAAAATTTTAACCAGCTGATGGTTTTTTAATTTGTTTTTTTTTTTTTTTTTTTTTTAATTTTGTAAATGTGATTTAGATTTTCGTTGCATTTTGGGTCAATTTTTTGCTGCAATACGCTTCATAGTCTGATAAAAGTGAGTGAGTTCAATTTAGCCATCGCTTCTGTTGTTAACTTTGTTATTGTTGTTGTTAGTGTTGTTGAGTTGGCCCACTTGAGTGAACTGCTACTGCTGGCTTAGCCAACAAATTTTTGGCCAAGTGGTCTGCAGCTGAAGTGGCTGCCAGTTGAATGGTTTAGCCATGCGCAACGCTTAAAACTCTTTTCAATATAAAACACATTTTGCTATGGCACAAACAGAATATTGCATGCATGTTTTACAAATCCTTAACTAACTCGTACCTGAAGACATGTGACAATATATACACATATTTATATATGTAAGTCCAAAACTTCTCATAGAAATTATTAATATTTTTTTTTAATGTTCCTACTTTTTGTACATGAACAAGTATTTTAAGTATTTGACGGCATTAAAATATATATTTGCAGAAGCGTTGAACTTTGCGAGCGAAATAGCACATCGATTTAGGTATTTTGTCTTCTCTTTGTAAAGTCATTGCATGACTAAAAAATTAACTCAAATGCAATTTATCAAAGTTAGTACAAGACGAATAAATAAAAAGCAGTAGAAAACACAAAAAAATAAAAAAAAATATGATCATGGGAACGTGGAAATAAACTCAATGCAAGGCGAGACTATTAAATATCTCCTTTTTAAGTTTTTTAAGTCAGTGATTAAAATTTATTATATATTATTTGTAATATAGTTTTTTGTTATTTAATGCAATTTTCTGTTAATAAAATGCACTTCGATTTTAAAACCTATTTATGTTCTTTATACATTTTCTACACAATTATCGATTTGATTATGTTTTTCTAAAATTAAGGTATGTTTTCCAGAGTCGTGCATAGCCTTTTTTAAGTTTTGGCTGACTGGTTATAGGCAGAAGGAATGCCTGACAAGGCCTGGCGGCAGTTGGCCGCAATGGGTTTAGTAAAAAAGCAAAGCAGAAGCAGAAAGCAAAGAATAAAAAAGTGATGCCAAGTTTTGCCTTAATAGTTCTTGTTGTTGATGATGTTTTTGGTTATATATGGGTGTGGCGGGCAGGCATCTTTTAGCTGGCGTCACAAACATGTCCAAACCATTGATTGTCAGTGCCATCAATAAGAAAAAAAAAAACAACAAAACAACCAACAGGCGACAGAAATTGCTGCGCATCATGACAAATGTGTTTTTCATTTAAATGCGATGAACTTTTGGCAGCGCCGGCTGCTTCGAAACTCATCATTCCTATCATCATCACAGTTACCATTATCATTATCATCAGAGTGCATTGACCGCAGTATAAAGATTTGCCAAAAGGAAAGGAACAAGATGCCGAAAGTTATTTTGTTAATATATATTACGCATACGACACATGTTGCAGCTAACCAAAAAGTGATTCGAATAAATTTGACTGATTTGCTATAAAAGTGAGCAAAATAAAAATGTAAATATTTCGATTTTTACATCATTAACTCCCAACCAAATTCAAGCAGACAACCATTTGTGCAGGAAATGAAGTCTATGAAGACAAAAAGTATTCAAATTTCAAAATTCATTCTGTGGATATTCATTGACGTTGAAGTTGACGTTGACGTTGACATTTGTGAGTACATTTGTCAACTGAGCTGCTGAATAAATACAACACATTTATGACTACTTGTTTTGCTAATATTAAAGCCATGATTTTATTCCAATCAACCTTAGCATCAACAGGAAATCCAATCTTATTGAAAAACTCTGTTCGTATTTTGGGCAGCCAATTACTGTTGGCCAAGTCAAAAGTGCCTTCGAACTTGACTAGCCTCTGACCCAAAGATACCCTGGAGGTATCTGGTCTTTTTACTTTCCTATATATATATTATATACAAAACTGTAAATATGTATAAATAATAAATATATACATTTTTAACTTCTGATTCTAGAATGTGCTTAAGAACGGATTTTGTATTGAAACTGAAACCTTTTACTTGTTACTAGTTCCACATTATAATATTTAACACATATTGTCTACTCTTGTCGCTGTCTCTGTCTCAGTCTCAGTTTCTGTCAATGTATTTTAACTCTTCTTTTTTAACATTTCCAATATTCTATTCAATATATGCACATTCTTTGCACAATATATATATATATTGTGTGTTATAAATACATGTATGTATGCATTTTTGGATTTTTTTTGGCAATATTTTTGCAGCACTTTGTTCAAACAAAATATTTTCAATTTCATTTCAACAGTCTAAAAATAGCCAATAAATGCTGCTGACGACAAAATGCCAAATTATTAAGCAATCAAAAATGCCTCAAACATAAATTGAATATGTCCGAACAATATGAATGTAAATATGTAAATAGATCTGCTTTGAATTGAACCAATGTTAAATAATGTGAACCAATGTGAGAGCAGGGAAACGAAACAACATGGACCAGTGGTCGTCAAAAATGCCGCCAGGTGTTTAAATCATGACGTGATTAGATTTAGGTGGAACACACAACACAGCAGCCGGTGGCAAGTTTGCTGAATGGCAGCTAGATAAACACACTCACTCATAAATATTCACACAGACAGGTTAAATGCGAAACATGAAATCGTTTGGGACTATTGTGCTTCTATTGTTTCCACAGCTCTTGAAGATCGCTTGGGTTGCTTTATTTATAGTCAAAACAATGCAGACCAATCTGTCGAATTGCGGCTGCGATGATGATGATGATGATGATGATGGACGCAGAACTCTAAGCGACTGACAATGCAAACTGTGGCATGCTTTGTGTGGCATGGAACATTGCAAACTGTTTGCTTGTGTTTCTAGCTGTGCTTGTGAGTGAATTTGATTAAGGGAACAGCAGGGGAAGAGGGCGATACACACACGTGAGGTGTCTTATTGGGCGGCATCAATTGCCCATTTCGTGCTATAATTAAACACAAATTTCTCATTTACCCAATATAATTCGATTAAATTGTGATTATGTTATTAATCTTATGAGTTGCATATTATCGAACGCCTTGCAGGGACTTAACTCTAATACTATTACCTAAATGTTTTAGTTGTGGTATTGCAACATTAGCTTAATTTTGTTGCCTTTAAATCTCTTTCTTTGCGGTGTCTTGACTGTTGCCTGATAACGGATTGTCCTTGGTAAATAATCTTTGGGAAATGCGCAGTTGTCGTATAAACAACAAAAACAACAACAATTCCAAACAATGTTGATATTGATGTTATTGTTGTTATGTTGACGTTGTCAATGTTATTGCTGCTGTCTTAGTGCCAGACAATTTTGATTGCATCAAAACCGAAAGCTTATTGTTAATCACAAACACCAGACGATGAACGGATCAAAATGCAATAACTGAAATACCTTAAGACAGCAGATGCGGACACAACGAGTAGGCGATCCAGGATGGGATTTTGTCTCTCAGTTGCATTTTAATGTGCACTTTGTGCAAATGGCCTCAGGAATTTCAGTATTGTAACAAATAGTTGCAACAGCAGTTTAAGCCACGTTTCCAGTGATGGATAATAAAAACAGCGCGTGAATGCAACTTAAGCGATAACCGGCACAATAACAAGGACAATGCTTAAAATAACAAAGTGCTGCATTTGAGCCACAAATATGACTGCCACCAGCCGAGATGAGCGACAACGACCAACGATGGTCCCAAACAAAGACAGACGACAGCGGACAGCGGACAGCGGGCTGTGGACTGTGAGTTGTAGACCGAATATCGGTTACATTGGACAAGGGAAAAGCGACAGGGGAAAGGGGACAGGGAACAGGGGCACGGAACGATAAACGGCTCTGGATAAATTGAACGACGAGTGCCCCATTTAAGTTGACGCTGACGAATGTTGATGCAACGTTGACAACTTGAGCGCTGCGTCACATCGCATCGCCGGATGCCTGCCACAGTGGCAGCCACTCCCCTAACGACTGTTGGTGTTGCATTTTAACTAAAACATTCAGCTTATCATTTTTATTCATATTTGTTTATTTATTTTATCGCCAGCGCAAACTGTGTATTTATTCTTCTCGTCAAGTCTGGCAAGTTTTGTGTTCATCATTAATTTAATTAATCATTTATGATACTTAAATGCTAAAGATGTGATCAAATTATACGTATACGTAATGTGCACATTTTAAAGTTTAATTTGATGCACATCGGAGTGAGCCGATTATATGTGTCTATTTGCAGTTTGAAAAATCAATGGCTAAAATCAATATTGTTGGTGATTGGAGCATTTGCTCCGCCCAAGCTAGGTTGTCTTCCAGTTAGCATGTCTCAAGCTGAAAATTATATTTTAAATGTGCTTCAAAATCATTGAATATCTATTTTGTTCAGTCCTTACGGCACTTGCCTGGTTATCCATTTGTAAGTGAAATATATTTCTGTATAGAGTATTTCATTTGTGAGTTGATTGCAAAAACGTGGCAAATGTTTTGATACCCGTACACTCAGTGTTCTCTGTCTCTCACAGCTCCCCCGATTTCCCCTCGGATATTCCCTGCTTCTTCTCTCCTTTAAATGCTGGCAATGCTTTTTGACTGTCTGGCTGTCATGTCAGTATGCGCTTTCCAGCTGATGTTGCCGTCGTTGCACGTCCTATAGTGCTGTCAACTTGAGGGACTTATTTGCTTAAGGATGCAATTGCTTCAAGGCTTCCTTCTACTTTCGGCTCTGGGTCAGCGTTTAGCCGCGGCTATCGCGGCAGGGGGCAATGTTGCACATCTTTAAGAGTTGCTGTTTGGCTGACGTTGCGCGGAAGGTGCCAGCTAATTAAGAGACCGGCAACTTGCCACAACGAGGCGTGATCAAGCCAGCTGTCTTCCGAGGTTTTCATTTTCATATTTTTCACTTTGCACGTTAATTATTTTAAAAATATATTAAATGCAAACTGGATCTGTGCCGTTTAACTGGCAATTGCCACGCCCAGTGCAGCCCCCAGCTCTGAATACCAAATTAAAAGGACATTTAAACAGAGCGCGACTCGAGCGTTAATTAATTTTTAATGAAAATATATTGAAAGGGCATTTAATGCCTGTGGCACGAGGGGATTGCCGTTTCATAGGCAGCACACCGTTGACAGTAGAATAATTTTGATATGATAATATTATGTAATTTTGTGAGTGGTTTTAGCTTAATTACATTTTATATACAACAATATATTTGAATTTTAAGTACGATTCATTCTCATTTTGATCATCAGTTTATAATCTTGAAGTTTCTATTCTCAATTTAATATTTTTTATTTGAAATACTGCAATCATGCAAAACATTTTTGTTATTACAATGTATTTTTTGCATATGGAAATTATTCGCATACCAAACAAGAAACACTGCGGACAATTCTGGCTGCTTTAGTTTTGCCCTCTTTTGAGCTATGTCAACCTGAAAGTGGCACAGCCTTAAAACATTTTCTTTTTTTTTTTTTTGTTGCAAGCAAACACGCTCTCAGCACTTGAGAGTGTTGCCTGAGGGGGTGTAAAAGAAGAGGGCTGGGTGAGTGGGTGGGGGGGGGGGCAAAAATACTTAAAGCGTCGACTGAGTAACTGCTAAGAGCTGCCCCACAAGCCGCCCTGTAAAAATGCTGTAAAAGAAAATAAATAAAGAAAAAAATATGGTTTAGTGACAACTAAGTTGGTAAAATAGCTTAACTAATATTTGGTGTCTTAAAGTTCGATTATTTAAAAATATTCTATTGTGGAGAACACTTGATAATTGGCTCTAAGCAGATCAAGAAAGTTCGACAATCCAAATTGTCTGCCGTTTTCATGTTTTTTTTTTTTTTCAGTAGTTCAGTTAAAACAAAACTAGAGCATTACTTATTCAGCATATATTTAAATGTAAGCCTCAATTCTAATTTTGTTGTTGTATTTGGCTTTGCGATGTTTTATTCGTTTTTCAGCTAACAGCGCCGTTGCCATTTTGTTTGCCTCACTGTTGGCTTTGTTTGTCTTTGCAGTTGTGTTTGTTTTTCGCGCTTGGCTACCGCAAACGCTGCAAATGGCAATTGATGTTGTTGTTGTTGTTGTTGTTGGTTTCTTTGCCTCATCTGTGTGCATCTCAGCCCTGCTTATCTAAGCTGAGTTGAGTCCACCTCGCCCCACAATTCTATCCACATTTGCAAGTCAAATTAAATTATTTATTTTGTGTGTTAGCATGTGGGTGTGTGTGTGTGTGTGTGTGTGTATGTGCTCAAAATTTGACAAGATATGTGCTGGGCATATTATAAATAAGCAATGTTCTGGCTAAAACATGGATACATGGAGTCAGACGAGCCAAGTCACATGTCTCCAATGCAGGGAAAGATGACTGTTCAAGGCAAGATTGCGATTGCGGATGCAAATTGCACGGCTAATTAGATGGGAGACTGACCACCACTACCGTAGTCTAATGCAAAGGCATTAGTTAGCCAGAGGAGCAGTCTCAGCCATGGTAGCCATGACGATAAGCAGCGCTCAGTTCAAATGAACAGTTAAGGAGTCAGCAAAAATGGAAATGTGGTTGGAAATGTTGGTTTTCAGGACATTGAGGGCTCGGGGCACAGTTCCCAGGGGGTTCCTAATGCATACTTGCTGCATTACATTTAATGATGGCTGTTTGGTATTTCCGTTTTAAGTTTCCATTTCCGTTGTACAACAGCAATGATTTAATTAATGTATATATATATATATATATCACACACACACACAAATGAAAACATGTGCACCGTGAGGCACCCCGCCTGCCCTTTTGCATATGCAACAGAAATTACCTAAATGCATTAACAGAGGGGTAAGGGGGAGCAAAGCAAATGAGAACTGGAAATACCAAATTGCGATTGGAATCTCCCACAAAAAGCCACAAATAGAAAACAAAAATATAATAAATGAACTGTGCAAAGCGCAGAGAAGGAAGAGTGAAGAGGAGAGTGGAAAATTGAATGAATGACAGTGCAAAAGATATGATTGCAAATAATTAATTAGACATTCTATATGGAAATGTTGCTTACATTGTCGTCGAATGAAATTTCACAACTGGTTCTTTTAATGACGCAAATTTGTATTTCTTTTTTATATACAGTTACACACACACATATATACATACATACATACATACATACATACATACATACATACATACATACACACAACCGCAGACACAATCCTATGGATTCGTTGTTCAAGGTTCAAAGAGTCATCCCCCAAACCCAAAACTGCCCCAAGCGGCACACTTCAAAGTCTTTTGAGCCTGTTTCCTTTGGCAGTATCAAATTTTGATAATATTAAATCTTCTCCAAATATTCAGTAACTGAAAACTTGTTAAGTAAATTTGAGTAATAATTGAGTTTAATAGATACACAAACAAAACAGTTACACTTATAAAAACCGATCTGTATACAGGGTATCGCCCAGTCAGTCTTGCACTCGGTCAAAAGCATTTTTACCTGTTTTGTTTTTGGGTAACATTGCCGGCTTATATTATATTATAATGTTTATGCATATTACGCATACGCCGCATGTGAAATCGCTGGTATTGGTAGCATTACGTTGACAATGATGAGTGGCACTCAAGTCAAAATTTTGCTAATTAAGTGTTAAATCATGCCGAAAATCTGTCCATTCAGCTTTGGGCGCTCAATTTAAAAAACACACGCACATTACACACACACACACATGCACACACAGAGTAAAATATAGAGTAATATGTTGCACGAGTACTCACTCATATGAAAATAAGTGTTCGCATAACTGCCTGACAGGCTGACTCAGAGGCAGCCCTTAAGCCACGCCCAAGTAGCACGCACTTTATGCCCAAATGAACACGCATTCACACTCATTCGCACACCCACACACACCCCACACCCCCCCCCCCCACACACACACACACACATTCGCTTGCACAAACAGCAGGAACTCATTTATGAATATGCTGCCTCATGTCAAATGTGTGCACAGTATTTTTTTTTTTTTTTTTTATTTATTTATTGTATATTTTTTGTTGGTTTTGACGGCTAGAAAAGGTTATCGACAGATGCTAATAAATATGGAAAAGATTTCATTTGAAAATAAATAACACTGCTAAGCGCCAAGCTTGGCAATAAACTTGCTTTTGAAACAATTTCTTTGAAATGTGCTTTAAATTTGTATATTGCAGTTGAAAGACTAGAGATGAAATATGAATCGCCATAATCACAATGTTTATTTGAAACCATTTCCGAGAAGTTAGTAGTACGTAAATTGCAGCCACGAGCCAACAACATAATTGCATTTGTTGGTCAAAGAAAATAAGGTATTTTATAAAATGGGGTATATATGTATATATATTCCTAAACATCAATAGAAATATCGGTTTTTGTCATTTAAATATTCAATATTCTATTTTAATTCACAATCTAACAGTTATAATCTGTTTATGGTTATATAGATTTTTGGCGCGATGTGGCTCTGAGTTGGCTGTGGCTATCTAAAGTTAGAGTATTTTGTATTCGTTGTAAAGACAAGTTATTGGTGTTGGTGTTTTCATTGCTGTTGCTGTAGTTGCTTGCCATTTGTTGCCTTCTATGCTTTAATGGCCAATTTGAAACTCATTTTAATATTCGTCTTTAGCAGCAGCGCAGTAGCACAGAAACAGAAAGCGAGAAAACAAGTTGCTTACATTTTTAGGCAAATATTTGCCAGCGCATATCTTTTTGTATCTCTGAGCTTATCAGTCTGTATATATATATGTGTGTGTGTGTATATTACGAAATACGTCATTAACATTTGGCCTTAGCAGAGCCTTTGTGTTCTTTCTTCTTCCTATGCACGGCCTAAGTGAAATCTTCTTAATGCGTTGTTAACAACTCATGTGGGATTAGGCTCATCAGGAATTTCTTCTTTACCTTTTGTTTTAGTGCCCTGTCATAGGCGGCTCTGGCAAAAACTATAGCGAAAATATACATCTTAAATATTTCCCACCTTTTCGCCTGTCACTTCTGGCTTATCAGCCTAAATTATTTATAGAGCACTTCAAATACCCGCAACTTCATACAAAAACAGAAAAAGAAAAAAAAAAAAAAACACACAAATGTTGCCTGCTGTGTCAAGTGGCAAATCTGCGGTGTAATGTGCATATTTAATTTTTCATTTGTATACACATATATTTTAGCCTATTTATTTTAGTTTTTTTTTTTTGTGTTTCAGCTTGAAGGAACTCTATATAAGCATTTCTCTTTTGTGGCATAGAGTCCTTTAGGCAGTTTTCATATTAAACAAAAATTTACAAAAGGTTATCGCAAATTGAAAGTAATTTTGATTTAGTGATTGTGGCTCTCATTCACTATTGGGTTATATAATTATTTTACACGATTAAGTTGGGCTTTCCATTGATTTTTCTGATGAATTTAAATTCACATTCAAATTCAGCCAACTATTTTCAATTCGATTTTTGATTATAAATATTGTAATGTGAATGTTATTAAAGTTATTATTTTGTTGCAAGTATATCAATCTATATATATATTTATACTTATAAATTACGATCATAATTCGAAATGTTGTTGTATTTAATATTTTTAAATGTGCACATAATGTGCGTTTGTAGTGCATTTAATTTGCACTATGGAAAAATCTGTATTTTTGAGGGCATTTTGCTAGCGCCTGAAATTATGAAGCGGCGAGTTGCTTAGCCTTAATTGTGTGGCTTAAATATTTGTATGTATATGTATATGTATATATATATATATATATATATATGCAAATGTGTTTGCCGTCTGATGTCTTTAATAAAAATAATTAAAAATCCGGTCAAAATGTGAGCTCCATTTTTAGACGGCTTTGATTTGTTATTAAAGTAAATAAGTCCCAGCAAACGGCGATATCAGCGACGGGATATCCACTGTTGAATTTTTAATGTAGGAACCAAATATAATTTACTGCCTACTGCCAGCAAATGTGGAAAACTCATCATCAACAAAAGCAGCAGCAGCAGTAAAAGCTGGAACAGAAGCTGGGTTAGTTGATTTTTGATTTTGGGTCGGGCTGGGAAGGCAGCGCTTAGCACAGCTTATTGCTGTTTAATCATCAATGATTGAAAGGGATTTCAGCAACCGGAAATGTAGCTCACGTTTTAATTATTCTGAATACGAAACCTTGTGCCAGCCAACCCCCAATCAAAGAGCAACCAATACGTGCCAAGTGCTGCTCACCGCATTCCCCACTCTACGTGTGTGTGGGGCGTTGTAGGTTGTAGGTCAAATGGCGCATTCATCCGTTTATAAAGGCATAAGGCCAAAACACAGCAGCAAGGCTTTCAGCAAGTTGGCACCCAGCTGCACTGAAGAGTGAAAGTTGTGTGTTCTCTTCTCAAATAATTTCAATTATTTTAATAAGACAACTTTTATTTGCGAACTGCAATTAGCGGCGTCTTAAATGATTTGTGTCTCGCTGAAAAGTTTATTCAACACAATTTTGGCTTTGCTGCTGCAATTGTGTCGCACACTCATAAATTGACCCAAATTGTATGTGCCTCGGTGTGTGTGTGTGTGTGTGTGTCTCTGTAGTGAGTTCTGAGTTTTGCATTTGCATGGTGGCTGCTACACTGATTCATTAGCTAACGTGCCTCTGAATCAAATTGTGACCAGTGTTTCAAAAGTTCACTCCCTTTCTCTCTCTCTCTCTCTCTCTCACTTGCTGTCTCTCTTTCTCGCCCACGTTATTTGGGTGGGTATCAAAACTGTTATTGCACGCCTATGTCAGGTGAAAGTTTGCCTGAATAAACAGTTACTTCATTGCATCAGGTTGCGAATTAATTGATCTCCCAAAGCTGCTCGTCCTGCGAGAAGCCTGGACTCAGTTGGTGTGTTGCAGAGAGATTCCTTTGTTGTAATAATGATGCCCATATAGTTGCAATTGAGGCTACAAATCTTGTAAGAAGTATGTGCTCCCTCTGGCGTCGGCTCCCTTCAAGATGAAACCTCGCATTAGGGCTGCTGATGCCGCTGATGCTGCTGATGCTGCTGATGCTGCTTTTGCTGATGTACGCGATGTGGGTTCGGAAGCTAAGCCCATTGACTCTATTGTTATTAACTTGCAATTTCATAATGCGGTTATGGCCAGCAAGCAGACACACACAATCTGTGTGTGTGTGTGTGTGTGTGTGTGTGTTCCACGCCTCGTTAAGTCACGTATTTGGCTCAAACACTTACAATATGTAAAAAACATGTATGTGTATCACATGATAATCGGCTCTTCTTAGGTGCGACTTGAAAGGTGGTCTACTCTGCGAGCATGGAATGAATATTTCATTTTGATGTATGTTTGCAATTACATACATGATACACATGATGTGTGTGTCTCCATATTTTTGTATCCTTCATCAATTGCACTTAAATAGACTTGGACGTGGTATGTCTCCGGTTTGTACGAAAAGCGCTTTGCTCATCACACAGATTGTCGTCTCCTATCCACGTGCCTCTATGCGTGTGTGTTTGCGTGTGTGTGCGTGTGTGTTTGCGTGTGTGTGCGTGTGTGTTTGTGTGTGTGTTTGCGTGTGTGTTTGCGTGTATGCCGTATTGTATTAAAATTAAAATGGGTGTCACGAAATGTGCAAAGCATTGTGGCAATACCAATCTATAAAATAGTTTTTCTGTTTGCTTTCATGCGGTCAAACAACTTCATATTTCTATATTTATCTGAGTTTATTTCATATGCTTGTCTGGTTAGTTAAGTGTTATTTTTTACGCACGAATCATCTTCTAGGTACATTTCTAGAAATAAATAACGAAACTATAAAATTCACTCGCTTCAGCAAAATTCATTTAGGTTTTTCAGTCGGAAATTCAGTTTTTAGACTCTTGCAGATACGCAAAAAAATGGAATCTTTGACACGCCATTGCTATATCTTTAAACTATGATCCGATTGTATTAATGGCAGTGTCTACATGCACTTCGACAAGAATCACACAGACAGAAAGAAACGCATAAATTCCTCAGGCTAAGTGCTTGTATCTATGGGATATGTGTTTGCAATTCGACGCATATGTATCTGTACAATCTTATCTATGTATACACATATATATCTGCATCTGCATCTGCATCTGTATCTGCATCTGTACAGGAAGTGGAAGTATTCACTGTTTGCTATTGAATATGACACTTTGTTGTTTGCGCTGTTGAATGGCTTACGCTGAAAGTCGCCTTTCAGCCCCGGGCTTAAACCATTTTGCTTATACTTATATGGGAACAACAATAGCAGTAGCAGCATAAACTAACATTGTCTTAGTGTGTGTGTGTGTGAGTGTAAGTGTAAGTGTATGTGTGTTTGTGTGTGGCATATAATGGTGCTACTTTGTCTTGTTTTGCCATTTAGGAGTCATTCACTTTGGGCCCTGGAGAAAATGAGCAACGAACTCTCAACTCTCAACTCTCAACTCTCAACTCAACTCTTAACTAGACAAACAACAGCAACAACAAGAAGAAGAAGAAGAAGCAATAATCAATGTCAGAACAAGGAAAACTCACACACAGCCAGCAGCTGCGACGGTGTTTGACAATTTTCGTGTATGTGTCCACAGTTCGTTGTCTATTTTATTGTATTTTAATTTTTGTTATTTACGCCAAGCAGAGTCAGTGTACTTTTGCCCAAGAGGCAAGCTCAATTTTATTTTACCTCTCTCTCTCTTTCTGTCTGTCTGTCTGTGTGTGTGTGTGTGTGTGTGTGTGTGTGTGTGTGTGTGTGTGTGTGTGTGTGTGTGTGTGTGTGTTTGTCTGATTTGGCGTAGTCACAGCTGCGGTTAGTGTCACCCAAAGGGATTTGTACTTTAATTTCTTTGCTAATGCCAAAGACCACCCACAGCAGACTCAGTGTCTTAACTGTGGCATCGGGTCTTGAATCCGTTCCTGGCATTTACTCAATCTACCCGTCTAACGACTTAGCGCCCTATTCCCTTGTGCCCCCATTGTGCTCGTGTCGCCGTCAAGTGTTGCGCCATAAATAAAGCTCGTTAACTGCCTGCAAATTGGGCGTTGCGGCGCATTTTAATGTAAATACTTTGAGGGCCCAAGAAGGTTTCACACTTTTCAGGCCACTTTTGCAAACTTGGCTCAATGCATCAAAGCCCGAGATAGCTTAATAAGCACTTTCATTGAATATTGCCTAGCTCTGAAGTATTCCTTTAAACAGTCGTCAATAATTAATTAAACTCAGAAAAAAACCTTCGCTTGCATTAAATGTTTAATATTTCGATTTTTGTGAAACAGTTTTTCTCAAATCACTTTTGTCTTTAATTACTAGATGTGACAGCTCAAATGTACTATATAAATAATTACGAAAGCTTACGTATAGATTAAGAGAGCTTAAATATCTTCAATTGTTTACTTAAAAATAATAAAATTTGTAAAAATAAAAATAGATAATTGCAATTATGTGTTAAGCAAACAATATTTAAAAAAAAAAAATGATGATACTCAGTACATGAAGCATGTCAGTAATTTAATTTATAATATTTAATTGCAAACCAGAAGCAAAAAGCGCCTGAAAACTTTTAGCGTCGTAATTTGCCTCACTTGCAACCAGAGGCATCACCCAACACAAAATAAGCATTTCACACATTTTAACACTTTTCTGCAAGAGTAGTTTTTGTTCTATCACTGAACTCAGTCATTCAACATTTTTGCAGGTGCTCCACAAATTTGTCCACAAACTTCTTAAGCTTAAGCTTGAGGCACACACCTCCATTTGTTATTCGTCTAGAATGTGCTGTAAAAATAGTTTCACTTTTTTTTTGTCGGTGTGTTTCATTTTTTCCTGTTATGCTGCAATATAGTCACAACCAGAGTACAGGCTTTGAGGTACATTTGATATTGCACGATTTTCATTAACTCATTTCCATATCAAAGAGAATGCAGCTTCAGCAGTGTCGCTCAGCAGCTGCCGCTTTTTTGGCTTTATATCAACATTCTTTTAAAGTGAGTCCAGGCAATTGCGACTATTAAAGCCGAGTAATATTTAACATTTAGTTGAAAATTTCCTCAGTAGTCGTCATTTAGAGGTTTTTTATGGTACTGGCATTTGGCAACCGATGTAATATTAAAGTGATGCATATGACGAATGATAATTTGTGTGATAATTGGTCAATTCGATCACTCGACTCGAATTATTTCCAACTCTAGCTTTTTCCTACAGTTTGTTGGAATTTTAAATAAAATAGCAGCTTCTTCGGGCAATCCCCAAAACGAATTTAAAAATATAATTATTTTTACTCAACTCTGGCATTACTCGCGCTAAGCTTTTTCGTGTTCGCTCTCTCTGTCTGTACGTCTGCTCTTTCCGTCCCTCTTTAACGGATTCGTCAGCCTGTTCAAATGGCATTTGAAAACACCTTTTGACTTCTGTCAGACTTTTTAATAACTTTCCACTGTTGCATAACTCCTCGCGCTCCTGGCATTTTTCCGGCAATGAGGACAAAAGCGGAAAAAGAGGGTCGGCGCGTGAAAGTGGGCGGACCGAAATAAATTGCATTGCAAATGTGTGACCCAAACTTTAAATTGTGATGACAAAAATTCCGGCTCTGTAGTTGGCTCAACGAAAATTCACGGATTCACTTGAAGTCGGTTCGTCAATAATGCACGTAGGCTTTAAGAGCAGCAACAAGAGGAACCAGAACCAACAAGGAATCAAAAAAAAAAAAAAAACAAAACAACAAAGCGACAAAAGTCAACCCAACAAGCGGCAAAAAGTTTTTAAATTAGAAATATGTGACAGCTCCAAAAATGTGAGCAAAAGCACAAAATAAACGGTAAATAACAGCAGCCGAAAAGTAAAAATAAAGATGTGTGCAACCTGATCTTTGGAGTTCACTATATATTTCAAAACATAATTTATTTTAAGCTAACTAAATAGTTAAAACTAAATGAAAGACATTAAAAAAACTTCTGCAAATATTTTTCATAAATATTCACTTAATATTTTAAGTATTTTATATAGGAAAATAAAAGTGTTAAAAATATAATAACATAATAATAATAAATAAATAAATATATAATATAACAAGCATCAAAATGTAACATAAAAAATTTAATAAAATTAAATGAAACCTTAACTATTTTTTATCTACGAGTATGTATGTATTGTGTTTTGTGTAGTAAGTGTTACAAAGCACAAATGAAAACTTTACATTGATTGTTTAACCGTAAAAACTGTTAGTTGAGCCTTGTGCAAACTTTGACTGGATTTTACTAAGCTGCCATAATGTTTAGTTAGTGAGTGTGAACAGTGTTAGCCATGTCTTAAAACAAACTTTGACTGAATTTTATTAGGGTTTACTCATTGCTTAGAGAGTATTAGAAAGTTGACAACTTGTGTGACTTTTGTCATATGTGCAAAAAGCCAAAAATGCCTGCGAGCAGAACAACAATCAGAACAATAACCTTAAAAACAACAACAACAACAACAAACATTAAAGTTGGTTCCAGCCAATGTTTACAGCCTGGCCGGGGCTTACCTGGCTGGGGCCGGCTCTTGCTCTCTTTCAATTAACATTCGGTTAGTTTGCCGTGTGTCTGTGGGCGTCACAGGACAAGGGTCTATGGGGAATTGGAATTTTGTTTTTCACTGCTGTTTGGGCCTACCACAAGTAGACTTCTCAACGCCCTCATGCGCAGCACATCCACAAGCAACAGTGTGATGGTGTGAGGGAAGTGATTGGGAAACAGATACAGATGTGCTGTCGGTCGCAAAGGCCACTAATTTGGTCATTATGGAAACGTTTCTCGTATTCATTTTCAATCTTGCCGCTGTTGACAAAGGCAAGGCGTGGTTCTCGCACCTGTTGCGGTCCGTTTAACTTTTTACTTGATTTTTCATGTACGTCTTCGGTGTTTTCCCGACTGGTGTTACGGAAATATTCGATGTTTCTTGTTGCTGTGTAATTTTTTGTATTGTTATACACTGTATTCATTAAAATGTAAATTAAAGCGATTTTTAAGAGTGTCATCGATATTTTTTTGTGACCCTGTTACTTATACAAAATACGCAGCTGTGCATAGTCAAGTATCTATAAGATTTATTATATTTGTGCTTTATACAGCATATTGCTTAGTCGGGCTTATCTTTTATTGTTTTTTATCCTTTCGTTACTCAAGTTGAGCGAGTGTGGACAGTATAAAGTATGTGAGAGTATGAAGTATGTTATCTAATTGTGTGTGTGTTGGCATAATTGATAAATTATGCATAAAACTTGCGCGTTGTGAAAATGATGCCGAAGCCAGCAAGAGTTGGCGATATGGTACCACATGACTGACCCTAAAATACCATTACAATGAAATCAAATTATGATATGATGCCTCACCTCCTCCTCCGCAACACATTTACGTGGGTTGCATGTCGCAAGCGGCGTCATAAATAAATATAAAAAGTTAAATTGATACAGCTTAAATAATCATACACACATACACACATATATAAGTATATTTATATATATATATATATATGAGATTTAAAAAAAATTTCTTTCTCTTTCAAATCGCTCTTAAATCCGATAAGACGATCTGTATGAAACACGTATAGGGTGTAGTCAACACAATGAGACGACGTTTAGAATCGAACTGAACTTTATTTATACAAAAATCTTAAATCTAAGTACATGGCGTCGCCTACTACGACTCCATGTGTTGTAAGTGAGTTTATGTGTTTTACGAAGAGGCGCTGTGTTTTCTGTCATTAAACAATAGCTGAGCCCGCTGCTTCGCATGTTCAAGCTTGAAAACGATCTATCTAATATAATATCTATCTTATATCTAATATAATTAATATAATGGGTCGATCTAATAACTTAAATATAAATCCTAATTAAAGTTGATGAACTTCTTAGATATAAGATATATTTTGCAAATGTATATGCCTTTTGTATATGACGTGCTAACTAAGAACTTGCCAAAAAACTCGGAACTTGTTAAATTAGAATAGACTTTTTGCCAGCATGTTTGCATTGTGGAAATATGTTGAAAATTATGTTAATATAAATTCGATGCAACTGTGCATCTATAAATATATTAAAAACGTCACTTATGATACCAATAGTGTTAACTTATCACATTGCAAGAGTCTTAAAGAAACTTTCGTTGAGTACATTATCAATTATAAAGCACAAGTTAAAAGCAGAGAGAAATATCACTGCAAAACCTCAAAGTATATATATAAACATTATGAGATTTAAAAAGTATTGGTTTCTCTTTCATAAAGCTCGTAAATGGTAATTTGGTGGTAATTTGTTTTATTTTCCTATCCAGACACAGGGAAACTTCACTCCAACTTAATGCAATGTTTCATTCACATATTTCGCATAAATAATTTTAATAATAATAAATTTTACTCTGCAACCGCTCTGTTGATTTATGGATATATCTTTGTTGCTTTAATAATGTTAAGACGCGACCTAACCACATCAACCGACAGCAAAAGGAACTTCACTTTTTGCGAAATTTAAATGAATTAAATGTCATTTAATGAAATACAAGTTAAAAGCAGAGAGTGCGATAAAAAGCACTGCCAACTTTGTTAAATCGAAAGTTTGAGTCAAAAAGTTCAAAGTAAAAAAATACTGTATATATAAAATATGCTTGTATATTTGTGTGAAGCATTTCAGTGGTTGTCGCTCACATTCAGAATCATCAATGAAAGACACTGATGCTTTATAGTGGTTTCTCCGGTTTTCCTCTCCGGCAATTTAATTTCCGCTGCGTTTTAATATTCATGGCAAACGCTTTATTTTAATTGCCCATAACGCACACTTGACATGCACACACGCCTACAGCGAAATATGCAGATAAAACAAGTAGGAGTGCCGTAGTCGAGTGAACTCGTCTACGATATACCCTAAGCCCAGCTGTTAAATACATTGTAGTTTTATTGTCAAATTTCCCTTTAACAACTTTTGCACTTAAATGTGAGCAGGTCTGCAAAAGCAGTTTTTTTTTTATGACACACATGACAAACCCATATTTATATGAATACAGAAAATGCTTGAAGCTGGTGACAGAAATTGGATCAATATGAGAATATAATTTCGACTAAAACTTAGATATTACTTATTCGATCTTCTTGAAATAGTAGGGGTAGTATATCCATAATATGCATATGTATATTCTATATTAATTAAAAGATTCTGCCTTTAATTGTTGCATTTATTGTTATATCGATCAAATAAAGCATATACGAGAACCCATATTCCAAAATTGTAGTCTCTAGCTCTTATAGCCTCTGAGATCAGCTTGGATGACCATATAGACTCGGTTTTTTATTCTAATCAAGAATATATATATATATATATACATTATGGGTCTGAGATTTATCCTTCTGCTTGTTAGATACATTTGCACAAAACCTTTATACGATTTTTCCCTATTTTTAATAGGTTCAGGGTGTAAGGAGAGTGAAAATTTTATTGAAAGTATTGCAGAAATAATACCCACTTTCGGCATATTTATCCATACAGTTATGAACACTCGTATAAACTGTTCAAACATACTCTTGATGATGGTGTGAGAATTCAGCTCTGCCAAATGATTTGAAATGACTCTGTGCAATTGGGCTATTCATTAATTTGTAACTAACAAACAACTAGGTGCAAAGAACAAAATCTACGTTTTCAGCAATGCTATAAAAATACCAACATTGCTTGTTTGACATTTCTGAGCTCAATTTAAAGGTAATTTGCTAATTATTCTGTAAGAATTCCTGACATTTTAGACATTTTTTTTGTGCACTCTGCATCTATTGTCACCTGAATTATTTTGGGAATTAATTAGACAAAGTGCAAAATGGTCGATTTGCTGTTCCGATTACTGTTGTTAGCCAGCTAAAACATCAAAGCCTAATATACAAGAGATTATTTGTAACACAAGATTATTCAGCAAGCTTCGCAAATAAACAGTTGCAACTAAGTCAAATACAGATAAGTTCGAGATTAGTTGCCACCAGTGATAAACGCACAAAAATCCCATTTGGCCAATTTGGGCTCCCACTTATGAGCCGTTGTTGTATAGCCCTGGGGAGCTATGTAATTAATTTGAACGCCTTGTAATAATGAATTCGCTGACGTGCGCCAATAATTAATGAAGAAATTTCAAAGCTTTGCACATTTCAACAAATTACATTTATATTATCAATTAATTTGATTGTATTGTGGTTGCTACTGTTGCGGAAGTCTGGTCTATCTGCAATATTACTAAGCGATAATAAAATAATTGTGATAGAAATTGTCAAGCACAAACAATTTTAGTAAAATAAATTATTAATAGTAAGAATACATAATAAACATAATTTGACAAATATATTAATCTGGGTTTTCAAGTTATAACAATCTATGAAAAACCTTTGAATATCTAATAATATTTTGTTGGTTTTCGTAGCATCTATAATTCCTTTTGATAATTATTTTTAATACAATGCACTGTGAAATAAACGCTTAATGTGATCGCGTTTCGTGCAATTAAGGATCGATAAGTGTAATTAACGTGAATCCAAAATGAACGTAAAATAAGTTAAATTAAGTTAACCTTAAATGAGACACACGTGTGCTAAATTATTATTGTAAATATCAAACTGAGGGTCAATTTGTTGTGATTTATAAAGGTTATTTTCCCATTTATTGACGTATGATTTGTTTATAATGATTATTGCCGTTCAAATTTCTGTTGCCCATTAAAATTGTGTTGAGCGTAAATTTACAATTTCTGTCCTCCCAATCTGCCACTCAACAACTTTCACAAATGCCACAATACTAGTCTCAATGGTGCTCATGGGAGGGTGAGAATTGAATGAGGATTGAGACTAGAACATTATGTGTACAGGGGGTAGAGAGGGTGCCAGGAGTGGTTGTTATAGTGGCTTCATAGCTGGCACGTAATCGTCTAGAGAATCTAAGATAGCAAAGCTGCAGAAATGTGGCAAATAGGGGAAATTGCCATTCAAAAAGACTCTTTTCTGCTCTTGCCTCATTGCGGGACACTTTTTGAAGGCATCGACTTCATTCTACGCAATTCAGTGGGGTGCCGTACTGCGATTGTCGATGCCTTCTCATTAAATGCGCGTATGACTGAGGCAATTAAAATTACAATCGAGTTATACGGGTTGTTTATTGTAATTTGATTTGAAAAATTTGCTCAAAAATCAATTTCAAATGCACAAAATTCACATTAATTTGCATAATTAGACTAATGTCAATAATTGTACGAGGACGACGAAAATAAGGAAGGGAGACTATATAGACTTAGTAAGCAAAAAGTTTCCAGCGCTTTCGACTCGACCAGTAGCTGTAGCCCTCTCATCTGTATTAGGTGCAGGGGCTTATTTTTAAATGAATAATGAAATCAGCTGCTTGAAGCAGAGAAAAAAAGGAAAAGGAAAGAAAAAGATAAACAACAGCCCCCAATAATTCCTTCACCCTTTCGAGCTAGGCCACATTTTTGTTATTTTATAATTGCCGCTGTGTGTGTGTGTGTGTTTGTTTGAGCTTGTGTTTGTGTGTATTTGTGTATTGTTATTATTATAGCAGTTGCCACTGGCTGCTGCTCATTTCACTGCTTGCTCTTTGTAAGTCCTTCGCCTTTTGTTTAACTAGACAAGACCACATCATACCATAGACACCAGAGGCAACAAGACCAGACCAAATCCAACCAAGCCTACCACAGTTCAAGCAAACACAACCACACTAAAGTATTCGAAATACCATCAACAATCCATCCCCAGCACAATGGGAAGACGCCACATTATATGCAGTGCTGGGAAACTCACAGTTACACTGGCAGTAAAGAGGAATATTATGCATCAAAACAAAGACAAAAAACTGAAAATTAACCAACCAGATTCTAAACAGATTTTGACCAAACAAACATTTACACTAAATGATACCCAACGCCAAAGCATTAAAATATGTCATAAGTATAAACGAAAAAAAAAAAAAAACAAAATCATCTTGTAAAATTTTGGCTTAACTTTTATAAACAATACTTGTTTAGTAAAATGATTAATATTTACGAAAACTAAAATTATATGCTTATCATATATGTCTGCATTAGCACAATATTACAGGGTATACAAGAAACGCCACTCCGAAACAATCGCATTAATATTTAATGAAATATAAATAATATATTGAAAAGGAAAAATGAGTAAGCGGAAATCGGCAGCAGTGCTAAGCAGCTGCAAGAGATTGTTGTCGTTGGCCATTTGCTTTATTTTCCCGTAAAACATACACAAAACGAAATTTAATTTAAGTATAATATTGATTTGTTGTAAGCCACACGAGTGGTATTTACTTTTATTGATGTTAGGTAGATATAACAAAAACAACAACATTCAAACGATGCCATCAAATATTTAGGGACTAACGCCGGAAAAAAAAATGAAATCACTTCTCACTTATGTTTGTATATATTATTTAAAAGCCAAAAAAAAAAACATTAATGTGGCTTTCGTTTATTTGTTCGTTTGTTATGCATACAAACTCAATTTAATCATAGCTTTATAACAATGTTGAATATTGGTCTTAAGTATGACTGAAATATTAAGTGCTTCTGTTCCGGAGCTTGTTGTCCTCAAGCATGTGAACAAGATTCGGGTAGTGATACCCAAAGTGCACAACACTTTGATAGGCCAAATCACTGCATTACCTCACAGACAGCTTAAACATTTGGCTCTGTCGTGCAGAATA
The DNA here is from genome assembly GCA_035042125.1 of Drosophila longiperda. Classification (NCBI taxonomy): domain Eukaryota; kingdom Metazoa; phylum Arthropoda; class Insecta; order Diptera; family Drosophilidae; genus Drosophila; species Drosophila longiperda. The sequence continues at coordinate 146,195 of JAWNLV010000136.1, read as the reverse complement.
TCATTAGTTAAATGTAATTTGTGTTGGACACTTTTCCAACGGACAAATTAAAAATAATTTAGATAAAGTACTAACTCTTTTGCCTTGCCAAAAAATTTAAATATTTGCATAACATAAATGGAAACAGTCACAGTAAATTAACTTTCTGCAGCGGGTTAAAAAGGTTCAAATACTCACAAATGTATGCTTTAAAAATCATATTTATGCAGGAACTTTGTGAGTGCTTTGATTTACTTTGAATTCACTTTAGCTTGTTTGCTTGTGGTAAAAATGTTTGTCTACTCGCCGATTGCAATCAATTCAATTCAATGCAATGCAATTTTAACCAATTAGTCAAAGTGTTTTAAGTGGAAAAAAAACGAAACTGTAAGTTACATTAGTTAAAGAACGACAATTTTAGGTATTCCGTAAATATACATATGCTGGTAGTCCTGAGTCCACATTTAAATTCGATTTCAAATTTCAGCAGCCGTTGTAATAACATGTACATATAGTATAAGTAAGCTTGTTTCGGGTATCTTGATACATAAATAAGCTTTTCACATAATAACTTTGCTTTTGACCGATTTGACAGTGATGATATAGTGATTCGACTAAACTTTACGTCTAAAATATAATACTAACTAAAAAATTTGATCAAAACGTTTTTGGTTTTGGCAATATACAAAAGAGCTTTATATGGATTAATTGCACACAGATTTACTTTTTTGTTTATTTCTCGCACATACATGTGCCTAGGATATATATAATATATATACAATATTATGAGGCTATAAATATATGTTTACTTTTATGAAACCAGTTAATCATCATGAACTAAGAAAAACCAACTTAAGATATTAGTTTATTAGTTTTACCTGACAGAGTTCACATTTCTGCAATTGACATAAACTTTGACAGCAGAATTCAAAAAGTAAAATTTCCACTTTCCATTTATGTCAGACATTCGACCCCCCCAAGCCCAATAAAAAGTTTCTAAAAGTGCTATCAACTCAAATGACGTGCAATAAAAATATTCAATACTCATAATGGGGTAATTCCTCTCTTCTACGCCGTTAAGGCCATCAGTTGGGTTGTTTATGCATTTCGATAAGAAACCAGTTCGGTTCGACCAGTTATCAAAACTGTTCTGTTTGCGAGCTATTCAATTGATTTTTATAGTTCCTTTAAGATCCCAGTCTCCTTCCCCCTCTGACAATTATGCAATCAGTGAGAGATGTGGTTGCCTGACGCTTAAGAAGAATGATTAAATGGCATTGACTACACTCACATCTCTTCAAATGAAAATGTGAATGTGAATGAATGATTGCCTGTCATTTGAATTGTAAAATGTGTATTCGATTCGGTGGTTCGAGCCATAGAAAAATGTTATACTTTTCGCGTGGGCAATAACCATGTCCCAAACCACATAAAATAAAACAAATAATAAAAAAGATGAATAAAAATAAATGTATACATAAAAATATAAATAAAAGCCAGCAAGCAGTGGAACAAGTAGAAGACGGGAGTGATCGACTGGGAGATTAAACGAAAAATAATGTATTTATTGAAATTAACTTTAACGCAATTTACACAGTATCTAGCTTATCAAATTCTGGGATACCTAAACGTACTCCAATAAAACCCCAAATACTCATTTTTTATAGGTACAGGGTACAGAAAAATATGAAGACCATTAGCCGGTCAATGTCCACAAATATGCGACATGAGCCTGCGGCACTGATGTTTTCGATTTGCTCTGATTTCATTTCATGTTTCTTGTTTTTCCTTTTCTTATTTTTGATTTGCTTGATTTGCCTTATTGACCGTCCAGAGATTCGCTGAAATAATAATTTTTTATTTGCTTACTTTTTCATATTTTCTTTTTGTGTATTTTTCTTGCGCCATTTTGCTGCTGTATTTCTGTTTGCACATAATTGCTCCTGTTTGTATTTTGCCCTGCATTGCTTCAGATTCCGATGTTGATTCTGACGACAGGTCCCCGGGCATTCACAGTGTCCAAAAGAGACTCTGTGCTCTAACTAAGTTGTGGTATCGCACTTGAAATGCCTTTGCGCCGTGCCTCGTGCACGATTGACAGACACTTTTGGGAACACTGGTCAAACGAAGTGAGTTCGCTTTAGTTGTTATGTTCTTCTTCTTGTTTGACTTTGGTCACAAGTCAAATAAGAAAACTAATTCTAGCCAAGACAGCTGCAGGTGGCCTCGCCTATTAAATAGCCCCTGTTTTTGATTTATAGATGCCAATGAACTCAGTCGCCGCTGCTCGTTTTTCCCTTTTGTATGGTTTACTTATCACATCGGCCAATTTGTATGTTTATTTGCTTATGCAGGTGAACAGTTCGGAAATTTTCTTATGCCCTGGACATTTAACCCACCCACAACAGCAAAAGCAACAGTAAACAATATCCATTGAAAACTAATGATGTGGAAACTAGAAAAATTGCGTGCAGTTAGCTGCCCATCCAGAAGACCTCAACAACAGCCACAGAAACAGCAGCAGTGTCGAGGTGGGAAGGGGGGTGGCTCTGTTGAGCTGAAATTAAGAGCCGCTAAGAAATATTTAATATTTATTTCAGAGGCAGATTTTCGTACAGTCTCAATAAAAGTATTCAAATTGTACATAGTTTACATGTATGCAATAATCTACATATTAAAAAAGAACAGACAAGTCGATCTAGCCATGTCTGTCTGTCCTTTTGATACTCTATAATACCTATAATATATATATATATTTATATATATGACCTTTACCTGCGAACAGAGTATCTCCCCATCGAGCTCACTTTACTAAAGTACTTTAACTTTTTTTGTTGCTTTTTTTTGGTAACTCTCCGTTTTTATAAAGCTCTGATAAACTTGCTGTTAAGAAAAAAAAACGACGTTTTAAGAGCCTAAAAACAGATATATGTTTTCAGAGTAAATTCTAAATATAAAAATGGGATAAAAGCCTGACACCGTTTTTGGCAAATATATGAACTTATTAAACAATATTTAAAAAATTGTGATTATTTTATATTATTAAAATTTATATACAATTCTTATGAATATTTAAATTTTTATCTTAAATATATATATATATATGTATATTTATGTATTTATATATATTTCTAAATTGAGTTATGTATTTAATAGTGAAATTTACCATTCTCAATTGTAAGTAGCGCCTCGTTGAAATATATTGTCGGCAATTTGGCACTTGTTGTTCCGCCCATTAGGCACAGAGTGGTTCGCCGTGTCGACAAAAAAATATTTAAAAAAGGCAGCTGGGAAATGAAAAAATAAACAAAACTTCAGTCAGTTTGCCCTACCAAATCTGTTTAGTTGATTGATTTTTAAATGTGCGCAATCAATAAAAAAAAACACAAAATAAAAAAAAATGAATTTACCAACAGCTCTGAATCATTTCCGGGGCACCACAAGCCGAATAAGGCCAATCCAAATATCAGTGACGTCAAATGAAATGAACACTTTAAATAGATAATATGCGCAAAGTCCAAATCCCCTCTAAAGTATTTGTCGAAAATATATTCATGCACAGCACACACACTTATACACACACACACATACTCACATAAGTACACAAACATATTCATGTTTACCTTTTTTATGTTGAAAGTAAGTAGATTTCTAGCTTCTGGCCAAACTGAGTGGACAATTCTGAAGTGTGCATTTCCACAAATATATATATATATATATATATATACACATATAGCATTTGTCTTGCTTTAAATCCATTTTCATTCAATTTCTTTGACTGTCAAGTCGATTTTACTAATGACTTTGATAAATTTCTGCCTCTGCTATTGAGTTTAAAGTGAGAGTCGTTTGCCAGTTGAAATCAGTTTCGATTTACTATTAACTTATAGATTTTTATTCAGCTAGTGTTCATGCTTAATGTACATAATTTAATTAGTATTATCCAGATTTGTGTAATCCATGATTACTTTGCTGGCCTTAAATAAATTGAATTAGTTGTCGATTTTAAATAATTTTGTAGTCGTATTATACATGTAATCTTATTTATGGGATTTCGTTTTTCTGCTGTTTTATTCTCTTATTAAATGCGCTTCAATGAAATTAATTGAAACGGATTTACAATTGCGGAAATTCGCGCATATTTTGATTATTTTCAAAGTATTTCCTTTTCACTTATCCGAGTGTCATAATTCGGCAATAATTTAATTTAGATATAATAAACCGTGCTTATGGATTTAGCTGATTAAATTTACTCAACACTCATCAATCTTTCTTATCTACTATGTAACTACGTAAGTATCACTCAAAACAATGCATATCTATAAAAAAAAAGATTTATCTTATCTATTGTTTGTATTATACTAATATAGACTGACTAACATTATTATCTATCAATTAGCGTCGATAGGTTGACGGAGTTCAGATTTATTTTTAGATATTATTGAAATTCTCTTTATTATATCCATTCCAAACTTTTATATATTTATTTTTATAAACACACTTTCGTAATTGAAATATAATTTTTTTATTTTCAGTCAGGTTTGAAAAAACTTTGACCTTGTTTTCTTGTGCCGCTTTTTTCTGAGAGACAGCTGCTATAATTGCCATTTTAAATATTAATATGCGAACAAAAATAATTCAGTGCACAACTCACAGCAATCCGTTCAGTCAGTGACACACAATTGTCTGACTCTACCCTGTAGTCAAATAAATTAAAAAAAAATTGGTAAGCTGAAGTGTGATAGAATTGACAACTATGAGCGAAACACCCTTTGAATTTAAATTAGATAGCAGATAAATGTACAAATTAATTTGTATTTATTTGTGAACAAGGAATTCTATAATAACATACGTATATAATGTATATAATATCATATGAATATCCTTGAAATCTAGAAAAACGTTTTCCATTTTCTAAGTCGATTCATCTCTTCTCTAACGGAACTCTCTAATTTGCGAATGCACTGAATTTAATGCCATTTACACCTTTTGAGGTCAACCTTAATTGATGAACATTGAAGAGAGTATGTGAGGAATGTATGGAAAAGATGTAAACAAATGGAATAAAAACAAAAAAATAAAAAATGACATGCACTCGTAACTGTTCCTTTCCTAACCAGCCCAATAATTGCATCACAAATCTGCTGTTGCTGGCTCTAAACGTGAACGTGGCATTGAAGGGTCCTCGACCAAACTTGAGAGTTCATTGGCATATGTCAAAAGACACGCAGACAGTTGCTTTACTCCTTTTTTTTGCTCTCTGCTTATGTTTTCCGGTTTTTGCTTTATATTCTGTGCTATTGTTTTATTATTTATTTTTGGCTGTTTGAGTTGGTTGGGCTCCTACGGCTCGTTCTTATGCAGGTGATGCCTGCTGCTGACAGTTTCAATGCACCTGAATAGCTTGCTGCGTTTTTCGATTTAACGAGCTGCTTCAGAGACGAGGTGGCGGGGAGGCATATGTGTAATGTTGATTACATTTATGCACAATGCTGCGTATAGGCATTTTTGAAAATAGTGCCGAAGACAAGCGAGTGCACAATATCGAAAGTCATCTTGAGAATGATGAAGCAATGCATTCTTTATCAAATATGTGTATATATATGCATATCATTTTCTATAACAACAACAATGGTGCCAACAAACTACCCAAAAGCCAACAAAAGTCAGACAGCAGCATTAAATAATAGCATTTCAAATTTCTTACATAAAAGATGACGACATTGCCTGGGTGACTGCAGGCGCCACACAGTTGCGGAAACGGAAGCTTAGTTGTTAGGCAGCAACATCTGCTGCGTTTTCTTTGCTTTCTTCTGGGCCATCTTTCATCAATTCATACCTCCACTTTCATTTTTATATATGGCTTGTGTGTGCGTGTGGCAACCTGCTGTTGCTGGCCAACAACAGAGTGTTGATATGATTGCAATGGTTTCTGGTTATGAACGACATTTAAATACGTCAGTTTCAATGTAAGCGGTTAACTTTACTTTTTCCTATCCACTATATGGTTTTAATCTTCAGTTCAATTTTAAATTATTTCTCAAATATTCTATTTGCAATATTTTACACTAAATTGATAATTTTATTGAATCAATTGTTGCATTGTCATATAAACTGATCCAGTTTATTTTCTTTCGTAACAGCTCAATTTACATATATATGTTTCACCTTTGGTTCACTTCTATTGTTTTATTTTCAGTTTCACATATTGACTACTACTACGCTTATTGTTTTATAATCTTCGAGTCCGCAGCTGTCCGTCCTTCTTGGAGCTAGATATATAAAGCTTTGTATATTTGTTGTCCTGTTCCGCCCTATGATCAAGGTTATTTAATTTTATCCATAATATAATTATAATTAGATTACCTTTAAACAAGCTAGCTCATGTGTTTTTGCATATTTAATTCCTTCCTTTTAGTGGGCATAAATTATCGCTGAACAATTCATGCACACAAACAACATTCGCTCGTATTTTGTGCAACTCTGTTACATCAATAGCTTTTGCCACAACGCTTTACACTTATCAGAGCAGACTAATAAGTAGTATTTACGGGCACCCATTTTATGAACAATAAAATCTTTGTTTTTCCACTGAATTTAACTATCATCTTCTATTTGCGTGGGCTTGCAAATGTGTTCACCCACTTAACTAACGTGTCAACTATGTTTTACAATGTGAAACAGCTGAGGTTTTTAGTGAAAGCAACCAACATCACAATTGTGATAGAAATAAAGTTTGTTCACTCATTATAATGAACAACTTCTACACATTTTGTGTAGAAGATTGTGAATAAATACATTGCTCATTCGTGAATTCTATTCACTGGACGCCCTGGGGAAAGGTCTGCACACAAACAGGTCATAAATGTGGCTTAACCAGAATATTAAATTCACCCTCAAATATATGTAATTATCTACTCGTTTTACACGCCCAGAGTAATAAGCTAATTTCTCCTTAATTAGCTTAGACAATGGTATTTGTTGTTATTGATACTGAAAGCAGGCAACAATATTGAAAGTATGAAAGCCCACAAAGCTAATCTTAAAATACATAATCTTTCCTGTATGAATAACATTGTTAAGAATCTTAATTTATATATATAATATTTGGACATATTACGGAATGCAACCTTCTGCTTGGGAAGAAAACTGTTTTCTCACTCACCCTTTTTTTTATGATATTTTAATGCATATTGTACTTTTTTAAAAAGGTTTCATTGTTTTATATAATCGCAATTTTTGTTAAATATATTTACAAAATCAATTAAGTGTTCTACTTAAATAATGAAATAATCACAACAAAATAACTGTTCTCTTAATTTGGCATCTAGTTAGGGTTTTTTTTTTCAAAGAATATTCTACATATGTCAAGTTTATGTTTGTTCAATTTTAAATTGCTCTTCAGTTCTCCATTAAAGATGGAACCTCTTTTGCTCTCCTTCCTCAAACTTTGCCACTTTCTGATTGCCAAAGGAAAACCAATGTTGATAATTGGCATGGCAAATGGAGTGGAATTATTTGAACATTAGTTTATGGTTATTTTTGCCTGTATTCAAATGAAACAAAGCTGAAAACGGCGCATACGAAAATTCCCGTATGTAATCCAAAAATTATTGCACATTTCAAAATTTAATCCACTACGGAAATCTACCAAGTTTAGCGCCAGTGGCTGTCATCTGGTGTGGCAAGGCGCATTCAGTTGCAAAGTAAATTGTGTGGCAGCAAAAACAGCAACTGCCATGCGTATGCATATTTGATACCTATGAGAAAGTTGCTAAAAAAAAAACCCAAAATTTTATGCAACATTTTTATACGCACGCCACCTGCACAAGTTCTAGTTCAACATTAGATATTACGTGCCAGATGCTTTAATATTATTATTATTATTGTTATTTTCGGTCTGGCATACTTACCTTTATTTATTTCATTGTACACGTTTTTATGAATCCTAATGCAATGCTGATTCATTAGATTTATTTTTATTATCTTAACTATTTTTTGTTGGCCTTACTTACAGCATAATTTGATGTTTCCAATCAATTTTGTTACTTGTGTCACATTTCTGTGAACACTGTGTCATTAGTTTATCCTATCCAGATTTGTAGAGTGGGTTTACTTTAAGCTTTACTGTTTATGCATTTCATTCCATTATTAATCTTAGGCAATTGTAAGCTCAATTTTTGTTGTCATCAGAAGTAAAAATATATATATATATATATATATATATATTTGTGCGTTCGATTCTATTTCTGGATAGCCTGTTAAGATATTCTGTGCTAAGAAATTAAAATTTCTCCTATTGTTTATTCATACATCAATGTTTTTCCATTTTTGGTTGTTCACTGCTTGCTTCATACATTGTGGCTAATAGAAACGACATTGGCGACATTCGAGGTTCGTTTGGTGTACGTAACTTGATGTCGATAACAGAAACCGTAGCAGCAGCAACAAAGGCCAGCATTATGGGAAACCAACCTAAGTGAAATGCTTTGTTGCACTCAACTTTGCTGACCAGAAGCCTGTTCTGTTGCCAAACTGTTCAAAAATACCAATGCCATCACACACATAATGGGCCAACATTCTGGACAGAACCTTGTGCTTGACCACAGGAATACGGGCCATGTGCCAAATACAAGCCAAGTGCAGTACTCTACTTCATATCATATCCAAAGACTATCAGCGCATTTTCGAAACACAAAACACAAAAAATAAAAATAAAATAAATGAATGCTTTTGACGAGAGTGCTCGACTCTGAAATATCTTGCTTTACATTGCTTCCCTTAAATACTTATTGACACTTTTGAAACATTGACTCTAGTTTAACTGATAGATTTCAGCAATCTGTAAAACTCATAATAATATTTTAATGAAAACAATTTTGATCTAAAATTGAATAATGAGGATTATATTTGTGGTATTATAATATTGACATATTTTTCTTATTATGCTTAGCTCGGAACATATTTTACATCACGTTTGCACTATGGATTAGTTCATGTAATTTCGATTTGTTTTCGCATTAGCTACTAAAAATTTAATATTGGTAATTAGTAATACTAATTGGTAAAACTAACAAGTCAAGTACAAATTTATAATATATTTTACAAATTGAGTAGATTGAGTTTCTGTCTGTAAGTAAAGAAGTTTATTTTACTGATACTTTTGAAAGTTCTAAGTTAAAGCTTAAATAAATATATTTCGACCAATTCGAACTTTTGTCATTGTTATATAATTTTTATTTATTGACAATTTCGCAAAAGATTTCTATTCGTAGCTGAGAAACTTTTCGTCTGGGCCCTTAGCTCTCTTCCGAGTTCTTGAATGGAAATGGATGATCATTAGATAATACGCCCAAAAGTATGCTTACAAATTATCAGTATTTTGTAGACATGATTGGGCGGCAGTGCGAAAGCTTTTGTGCCTGCCCCAACATAATAGGAAATGTTTGCACTGAGCCAGTGCAATCTGCCCCCATGTGTTGCAATTTTGGTTTTGCCTTCTGGTTGTCAAGGATGGCACTGTTGTCAAAAGTTTGTTCTATATGACATTTGTTATAAATTTAATTAAAACAAAATGCCTGAAATGGGAGAAGTGAAGTGCAAAGCTGTGGCTGACAAAAGTTGTCTAACTGGCTGCCACAGGCAGACACTGAGACAGGAAGACATATGATAAAAAAAAGACAGACAGACAGACATACAGACAGCTGCCTCATCTACTTTAAAACAAAGCAGTTGCCATGTTGTAAGCAGAATCTTGCTCTCCCCTATCACACACATTTTACACACATTTTACACACATATTACACACATATCACACTCGCAATTTTCGATAAGGGTTACCGACGTGAGTCCTGCGCACACAAAAGTAGAAATGAGATTGCCTCGACAACCTTGCGCTGTCAGTTAAAGGTTTTTTTTCTTTATTTAAAAAAAAAAATAAGTTTGCGTTTTCCACTGAGCCGCTGTATGAACCAAAAAAAAAATATAAAGTTCATCGGAAATCCAAAAAAAAAAAGTGAGTTTTGGTGTTCACGCATGTTGGAAAAAAGTGAACGGTATTAGAGGTTCCCTTTGTGAAGCCAATATTGAACACTTTGTCCATTAGGTGCCATCTTGGCCACCCCAACCAGTGCTTAAAGCGGCGGCATTTCGAAATTCTACCATGTTGATAATATATAGTTAAATACAATATCGATTGACTAAAGAATATAATGGCTCTATCATGATATTTAGCATTAAATAAATTATTTGAATATGTTTAACCAAGTTATGCCAATAACTGTAGAGACTTGTTCAATTATTCAATAGACAGCTTGTTATAGAAATTAACATGTGTGCTTAACGTGTCAATTACATTATACGAGGTCAAACCAATCGAAATGCCACCACATTTGTTGGCCCAATAGCAGTTACACAGTCAGTTATTTTTTTATAAACAGAATTATTTATTTAGCTTTGATGTTGCACTGTAACTGGCTATAATACCAACGACCATAATCATGACAATTACAATAAAAATAAATTGTGGCACTAACAGCACAAAAATACAGGCCAGAGACAGAGATACACAGATATATTGATAGAGTGCGAAAGAGAGAGAGAGAAAGAGAGTAGGTTGCTCTGATTTGATTGTTATTAGGTGTTGATAACAGCACCTGAGAAACCCTTATACCAGCAACAAACATCAACAACAACAACAGCAACAACTGCAACTGCAACATGTGCGAACTTCACATCGCTTATCAGCTTATCAGTACCATTCCCCAACTGCACGAAGCGTTATCTCCTGGACTTGAGCGTGGGGCGGGGTGGAGAGGGCATAGATTACTGCTTGAGCCACATCGTCTGCCTGTAAGATAACATCGCCCAGCTGCGCTTTAGTCTCATCGGGCACTATCTCAGTTGATACCCAGCCAGGGTTAATGCTCTGTAAATGATATAAATAAAATAAGAAATTATTTGAATTATTTGTTGATTATGTGTTTGTTAGCTCAAAACATAAAACATATTCAGATATTGTGGATGATGGATGGAATGTTGGTTGTTATTTGCCACAACATACTTTTTCAAGACGTGGAAGTGCTTTGGAGACTCACTCTAATTCTCTACAGATTTCCTAACTTGATAAGCAAACCGCTGAAAATATTATCTACCATATCAGGTTTCTGTTGTTAAAGTTGTAAAATGTATTTTATAGCAAGCTCAACAGTGGATATTAGATTATTATTGGTATTGTTACCCTCATTGGATTGTCTCAACTAAAACTCACCGTTGTCTTGATCTTATGCTTTTGGGTGATTAGCTCCTGTCGGCAAATCTCATGCACGGCGGTCAATGCAAATTTGCTGGGCGTGTACACATTCAAGCTGGCATCCTCCGGTCCAGGATTGTAACCGGCAACGCCGGCGGTGCTGTTGATGAAGAACAAATGACCAGCAATCTGGCGGCGGCGCATACTGTTTGCCGCCAGTTTGGTGCAGTAGATGCTGCCCATTAGATTGGTTTGCAGCACATCGCTGATGTCCTTGAGAGGCATGTCCAGTAGGTGGCCGTCCCGGAGGATGCCCGCATTGTTAATCAGCACATCGATGCCGCCCAGCTTTTCTTCGATCCACTTAAAGGCGCTGTTCACCTGCGCCTCCGAGGAAACATCGCAGGTGTGTTGATGGAAACGCTTCTGCTGATCAGCGGGCAGTGATTGACGCAGTTGCTCGAGACGGTCGGTGCGTCGGGCAAGCCCAACAACCTGCAGACCGGCGGCCACCAGTAGCTTTGCGCAAGCAGCTCCAATCCCCGAACTGGCCCCAGTTACGACAGCAACACGATTCTGCCAGCGCTCCATCATTGAATGAGTGAACGAATCAGTCGATGCCAGTGCCGAGAATTGTATTTATACAAGCGCCGCCGCTGTTGTTTATCAGTTTTACGTGGCGCTCTCTTAACAGCTCTAGCCACCTCTGTCTCCCTTTCTCTCTCTCTCTTTCTTCTCCTCATTCTGCGCTGGGACATGACGTGTCGCTCGCTTACTGCTCTGTGCTGTGGAACAGGCCACTCCAAAGCAACACCAGCTGTTCACTGTGCTAATCTCAAACGACTCTTGGGACTTGATTGTTTTCTTTTTGCTTTAGCTCTGTGCTCTATCGGCTCGATTTGACGGGATGGAGACAATAGTCTATAGGTTAAGAGCCCCACAAGTTGTGGCTGCATTCTTTTTTTTGCAACTCAGCTCAACTTTTGATTTTTAAATATTAAACAAAAAAAAAGTAGAAGTTTTTTCTGACTTAAACTGTCTGCCTAATGCAATGTTAGATTTTATTGATTTCAATTCGTCTGTCTTATATACACTTTTTTTTATTAATTTGTATATATTTTTCATGTCGTATTTTAGTAATCAATAAACTGAATATGTAGCTTGTACTAAAATCGGATTGGCAGTAAATTGAAATATTTGTGAATTAAAATTCACATTAAAGAATAAATACGGAAACAAAGCGAAATTAATCCATTGTCCTAGTATTAAAAAAAAAGTTGTGCACATATCAGTAAATCTATGCGGTTGACTTTAACGCTCCAATTAGCTGGTTGCCAAATGGGTTAATAAGACTGCCGGCTATATTACCAATATCCAACAAGGAAAAATGAAAAAGCCAACTCGGTATGAGTTGCCATACAAGCCATATATTTAAAGGTACATGTACATGTACATGTGCTGTATGTATGTTTGTGCTGTATGTGGTGTGTGGATGTATGTGTGTATGTATGTATTCATGTATGTATGTACATATATGGGCCATTAAAAAGGCCAACATGCAGTGCAGTTAAACGGCACCTAAAGTTATGCCTTACCCAAGAGCAGAAATACAAACTGACAAATATACACACATAAATACAGACCTAAACACACCTACAACATCCTCTTGCCAGCACTTTATATGGCATATGGCAGCCATATGTTGTAGAAGGATCTGCTTGGAGCTTCCTGCTTTATCACCGTTTTCGTTGTTTTTTTCTTGTGTTTTTTTTTTATGAAACGCTCGTAACATTCAAGAGATGCTTAAATGGGAAACAATAAAAGCTCGATGAGTGGAGAAGTGTTTTATAGTATGGGTGCGGTGGTGGTGGTGTAGGTGGAGGTGGGTTGGAGAGGAACGCGGAGAAGCACTTGGTTTGGCTTTAGACCAAATTGGAACAGCTTCACACGGGCTTTTAACGAGCAAGCCTTTTTTTCCTTGTATTACTCTGTCTCTATCTTTCTCTCTCTCTCTCTCTCTCTCTCTCTCGGTGTCTGTCTGTTAATTTTTGTATTTTTTTTTTTTGTTGTTGTGCGTAACTGTATTATGTGTTGCGGCATCCGGAAAGTGTGTGCCCGTATTCATCAAATCACGACCGTCACTTTGCAGCACTTTATTATGCAATTACAAGAGCGGAACGTTCACAGGCAGCACTTAAATAAAATCTCGTCACATGCCACAACAGTAGCAACAACAGTTGCATGCCTCATGCCTCATGCCTCTCACCTCATAGTGATACAGATATTACTATGCATTCCATCAATCATGTCGCGCCATCTGATTAACGCTTGGCATTTCCAAGTATTCCATTGTTGTTACTCCTGCATTGGGCTTGGGATCAGGGACAGAACAAAAAATGTCGCCAGCTAAGCGCCGCTCATCAATAATTTGTCGGCAATTCCTCGCATCTCATATTGATGCATGACAATTTGTATGGATTCTCCAGCTGTTCAACCTGACGGCAAACGCATCGCTATTGTCGCCCACGAGTCGAACTATGTCATTTTTCCACCTTATGCTCCCCTCCCCTCCCCTCCCATACCCTTCTCTCCTCTCTCTCGGGCCTCTTTTATATATGTGCAATGCCCTGGGCGACTTAAGTTGCTGTTTTTATCTTTTCTTATATATTTTCCCCATAATGGTTTCTCGTTTGCGTCGCTAAACGTGTCAATAGAGCTTTGTTTAGGTGCTCATTTTGCGCAGTTTTCCCGTCGCAACTTTGCATTTAACACAAAAACTGTTTCTAACGCGTTGATGAGAAGCAAAAGACAAAAGTCAAGTTTTCTATAGGAATTGAATTATTTTGTTCTTCTGCTGATTTGTATACATCTAAGTGTTTTGATTTGAGCAAATTAAAGCAGAATTTTGTCTTTTAATTGAGTAATTGAGATTTGGACCATTTGATTCATCACAATATCTGACATCGGCATTTTGACAATCTAAATCGGCTCTGCTGTTGTTGTGATGGGACATGCTTGTTACATACCATTGCACAACATCCTGCCACTTTAAATGGTTCCGTGTATAATGCTAATTGGAAAGTAAAGTTATTTTCGCAATCCAGTTATGTGGTAAACCCAATGTATTGATTGGGGTTAAAAGCAGTTTTGTTTGAGTTGTTTTTTTTGCTGAAAATATGCATAAAGTATGTTAGTATTTTTTTGTAAATTAAATTTAAAAACAGTTCTACAAATGATGAACAACCAGCAGAAGTAGCAATGGCAGTGGCAGTGGCAACAACACGCTGCAACATATAAAACCCACATAATATTAAGCACACAGGCTAAGCCAGTATGATGTGTGTAATCATTATCAATGTAGATGTGTATGTGTGTGTGTGTGTGTGTGAATGTGTGTAATTGGCGGCTTACAACTGTTTGTAAACAGGCAAAGCAAGCACAATTTATTTCACTTGTCAGTCTTTTCCCTTTTTGGCACTCGTTCATTAAGTTTCGCTTGAATTTAAAATATTTTTCAACATTTTGATCTTTTTTGTTCAGTGTAGATACTCCGGCTCCGGTTTGAGGCAAACTGTCGACTCGTTTGACTGCTCAAATTGTTATTAACGACGATTTGCTGTTTCTTAGCCCTCGCCCATGGCCCATGGCCCATTGGCTGCCATCATCAAAGTCCTTAGCTCTGCCTGCCATTCCAGTATATTATGTATATATTTATGTACTTGACATACTTATATTTTTCCCACTGAATCCGCAGCAAGACGGTGTCATGGCTTTAATCCAGCCAATGGCTTTTTTCAGCCATGCTGGAATGGTTAATTTAAGCTGATCATTAAATGTAAAAGAAAAGCCTATTTAATGCTTTTGCGGCCATTTATTGATTTGAGTCACATTTTATAGCATTGCAAAACAGCCGTAGTTAAATTTAAATATATCAAATGCAAACTCAAAAGTAAGCAAAAATCATTGTCGAAGTGATGATTTTATTCTTGAAATAATTTCTGATTTAGATAACAATTAATAACTTTTAGCTTAGCTTGGTTGTTCAAATAGTAAAAAGGGAATAAAGTATTTAAAAAAAAAAAAAAACCAACCGACAGGTAAAATAGGAATAAGAACAAGAGCAGATAACACAGCATAGCATTTTTCCGGTACTCCTGTTCGTTCTCCTTTCTTCCTTCCTTATCCTTACTCCTTACAATACAATGTAGCAGTTTGGAGGATTGCTGGCCATAATGGCTAGGAGTGGTGGCAAGTGTGTGGGCGTGGTTTGTACACTTTTTTTTATTGTTGTTCATGGCTGTTTGCCATTTGTTACGCATACAAAACGGCCATCGCTTGGTGGTGCTTAAGTTTACAATGTCTATAAAATTATCACAAATGAGCCAAACAGCGGCAACAATGTAAGCGGTCAGTGCCAATCCTCCCCTCGTCATGATCCTGATGTAACCAAATAAATGAAGCCAACAATTACCGCAAAATCGCTTTTATCGGATGAGACCATAAAAATGTTTTTTTTCTTTTTTTTGTTATTGTTGTTCGTCATTTAAGAGGACTTGATATGTAAACAAACAATGTTCATAATTAAGGCCGAATCAGTAAATCATGAAATGGAGAAAAGAGTTCTGTTATCAGTTCTCATAAAATGGTTTTAAATCGCGAACTAATTTAACTATAAATTCACGCAAATGAAGTCTCAATGGCGTTGTTATCAATAGTTCAAGCCCTTCTGATACTTTGGATGATTTCTGGAAAGTTATCCAATCCTCATTTTATCGGTTAATGTGCTTTAATGATGGATCACGAACTTAAATCTGATTAATATGCTTTATGTTCATGAAAGTCTCTTGACAAATAATTGGATATTAAGATTTTTTTTATGACTGCGGTGCGTCAGTGTCAAATTAAATGATGATGAGTAAGTTAAGTGTTCTTGCATATATTTTTACAAATTCCAATTGAGGGATCGTAATTCGCAAAATAAGTTTCCTCTGTTTATATGCTGCTGCTGCTCGTAAATATTAGTTGGCAGGCCCATTAACTGTTTGATATTTATGCTGCAGAAACAATGTTGGCTCAGCTAATGAATTTGCGGCCAAAACATTGAACTAACCACCAACTAACTTACTGGCAAACAGTGTGCGCACCGCTAAAACGTATATCGCTGCCAGCTAAAAAGCTAATCAGCTATTAGTGTTCTCCACAAAATATTACACATACGCCTCCGAGGTACACCTGCCTGAGACAAAAGCCGTAAACGTGTTGCCTTTGCTGCTGACTCGCTTCGACCCTGGGCTTGCCACTTTTTACACCAATCTCAATTTGCTGTACCTCCTAAGGTATAGCAAGACCAGCTCTTAATGGCCAGTGGGCAGCTTTGACTGTCCAGTTTTGCAACGGTCTGTGGAGCGTAGTGACCAGGTACCTGCTACCGGGACTCTAAAGGTTTACAAAATTATTGCTCAACGGAAAACAATTATTTCGTGCCGGTTTCTGGCATACGATTAAAGCAAGACCTGGTCTATAGAGGGGCATTCAGTGTGTATACTAACAACATGTCGTGCAATTTGAGTATGGCTAAAACACTCTGCACTGCTCTCTGATAGCCATTAAACTGCATTTACCTTGGCCAGCTTATTAGTCCTACAACTTACAGAAAACCAAACTTTATACTGACTTAGAGTACACTCACAGCATGGCATTAGATGTGTGCCGTATCCAATTTGCGAGTGGGTTATTTACTTGACTGAATAGCGTAGGTTTATTTAAATTTCAAGTTTTCAATTCGAACGTTTTTCTTTTATTTTTTGAGAACGGAATAACAATGAATATTTAACATCAATCTTTATTTACATACAGACTTGATAGAATATTACGATTGCTATGCAATTTGTAGCGTATTAAAGAAGGCATATCTAAGGCCGCAGATGGACTTATTTTTATTTAGATATATAATATATTATGCAAATGGATAAGGAACGATGTTGAAGTGAAAAATCAGGGTACTTTTAAAAGACTAATGTTGAATTCAAGTGTATAAAAAATACTGGTGAAAATGTCATACGCATTTGTCGCTCCATTTTTGTTTTGCTTTTTATTGTTTTTAAGCTCAGTTGGAATTTTGTTCGCTTCAGAGCCGGTAGCCATGTGCGATATTTGGAAATTGTCTGTAATTAGGCAGCTCGTTCCTGTTTCTGCTACATGTTGTTTTGGTAAGTTTTTGTTGGTGTTGGGCTTGGTCCTGCCGATGTTGTTGCTAACGATGCCTGCGAGTGACTTCCGTTTGTTGTTTGGCTGCGAAACATAAAACTCTAATTACCAGAAAACGAAGCTAACCTAAAAAAAAAAAAGAAAACAAAAAGCATACACAAAAACCAAAAAATAAATATAACAAGTAAAAACGTTTCAGCGCGACGTAACAGACTACTTAATACTCTGAATCCAGGGCAATATCAGTTAACTGCTCATGTCGATACAATTTGACTTAAAGATATCCACTTATCATGACAAGAAAAGGAGCTCAACGAAGATTACACAAAATAAATATGCCCCTTTGTCTTATGTTTTCCCGTAACAACAACTACAACAAATATGTGGCAGATATGTATTAATGTTCTGGTGTACAAAGGGTCGGACACACCTGTTCAGGATTACACGCGTCCATAACGTTTGTGCAGAGAGTGAGAAGAAGAAGAAGATGGTAATAAGCAGCTGGTCAGCAGTTCCGTCAGAACTGAGGAATTTGCCAGAGGAGAAAAAAAGGGCTAGAAAAGGGTCTACAAAAACCCATGGGAACCTGAGTAAGAATCTTAGTGCTTTCGTTTTGTTTACATCATTACGAAAAAGTAAAATACATTCAGCTTAAACTTTGCATGTATGCGTAATAATGCCCGTAAATATTTAATGTGCATTTTACACACGGCCTAACGACACTCAACCTGCCTGTGAGTGTGTATGAGTGACTTTTGTGGACAGCGGTTAAATTATAGCAAAAGGGTTAAGAAACATCTGTCTGATATAAAATGTGCCACTGGGAAATTAAATGGTATTCCATCCTTTTGGGTGTAGTTGTCATTAGCATGGTACATGCACTTTCCCGGTATATTATTTGCATATATATATATATATATATTTATATTGCATGCCTTTAGGCGGAGGCGTATGCTAAATAGTTGTAAGCTATTTGCGTAGTTTGCTTCTGTTGTGTCATAATTGTTTTTCACTTGAAAACTGAGAAAGTGGACGAGCATCCTTTGAAATATGCATTCCGCACTATTGTTCCATTTCAAAATGGACATAAAAATTGAAAGATTTCATTAAATTCCCTTCGCCTTTTATCAGACCATAATAAAATGGAATATTTCTGATTATTATTGTTTCGGATTCCAAGAATATCGGTTATTAAATTGTCAAGTTGAGTGGGTGCTCATCCTAAATACGCATTTACCCATTCAGGCAGGGCACAGTTGGGGCTTAAACTGAAATGCTTAAATAGGTGAGAGAATTCAAGCGAATTCATTTTCATCTGATTGTTGTTGTTGGTCTGCTGCCTTTTCCACTTCATTGCTGTGAATAATTCAGCAGTAAAAATTGTTGCTACCACATGGATTCAGGTAAAATTGATACAGCCAACTATTTATGTATACAGGCACGTATTTATTTCGTCGCCCAAATGGGAATGGCTCTGGCGTCTGCTTGTGTCTCTTAGCTTTGTGGCTTGAATGCAAATTTTATGTTTTAATAACAAGTCCCTTGCATGCAAGCGTCCCATATTTTATGCCAATGGCCGTGACACGCTCCAGGCCCTCCCGAAAATAAAAAAAAATAACGAAACCCCAAGAGTTATGCTGGGGGGGACAATCCCATCCACAGTGACAGCTATCATGTTAACTTATGGGATTTAGCTTTGTCTTTGGCTTTCACCTTTGCTCAAAACACTGTTTATTTTAACCACATTCTTTCTCGAGTTCTCTGCCAAGTGCTTTGTAAAACAGTAATAAACCCCTTCGACCTCCGTGCTTGGTAATACTTCTCTTAGCTTTTTTCTAATCGTATATTATTGCCTCGCATTGTTGGAATTTTAAAATAAGCATATATATAAGCAAGTATTATTAAGTAGATCATGCAAATCCTGCGTTGTCGTCCTGCGGTGCGTGTCTCATGCGAGTGAAATGCAAATTCGAATGCAAATCCACATGCTGCACAAAAAAAATATGATTGGCGTAATTATACGTGTCCAGCTAGTGAAAATGTTGCAAATGCCCTTCACTTCCTTCCTCAACTTTTGCAGACATTGAGATTGTGCTTGTGGCATGGCACAATGGGATGTGTTCGCAATTGGGAATTCTCAAGATTACCTTTTCAGCTTTAATGTGCATCCTTATCCTTATCAATGCGTCATTATCAGCTTTTTTAATAACATTTCAAGCAGAAGTTTAGTCCGCGTAAAAATTTAAAAAAAATGTCAATTTAGTTAGCAAAACTTTCATTTCTTTTTTTCTGCTGTTGTCAACCACACATTAATCCATTAACGAGCTATGTCAGCAGCATATATATATGTAAGTTAACTGCGGATTTAATTAGAGTTGTCCATAAAATACAGAATTTTTCAACAAATAAATATTTGGCATACAAACACAGTATAACAATCAAAGTTGTCGCACTTATCATAATAAAATATTATTTTATTATTTATGTTATAGATTGACAGGTGAATGAGCAAATTAACCATTACGCGTAATAATTCAGCGTTCATTATTTTCGCTTCATTTACTATTATCAGCTATAGAAATTGAATTTTATTTCAGTTTTTGATGCCACTTCTAATGTTTGGATCCCACTGTATTTTGCGTTTCGAAAATACAGATTTTTACTCACTTGAGAATTTAAATTTTCCTTTTCTTTCTTTGTTACATGCAGTATGTTTTTTTGTTCTTCACTTTATTTAATTTTTTTTGCAGTCCGTGCTTTTTTGCGTTTTATTTCGCACTTAATTTAAAATCGTTTGCTGACGTGTGACACGCACAGCGATGGGTGTGGTCGCACCTGTCGAGACTAAAGCAACTCCCTCCTTTTTCCTATCTCCACCACGCCAACCGACAACCGACAACCGACAACTCTACTGACATTAAGAAATTGTATTTTTAATTTGTTTTATTTTCAGCTTAACAAACTAGTAAGACAAGTTTTCAAAAAGCACAGAGAAAAAAAAAAAAAATTGAGAACGAAATAATTTGAATGCACATTGTGTGAATGGTCAACAAGTCTTTTGGATGGTGATATTCACCTCATAGCCGCACATGGTCTGCTTGGTGACGCCATCCTTTGGATTAAGAGAGTAGACCTTGCCGTGAATAGTGTAGATGGTGTTCGCCTGATACATAAACTTTAGTATTGCTGTATTTGGTGGCACTTGGATTACGTTCATCATATATATGCCCCGTTTGAGGGGACAGGCCAGGCTCATGTTGCTGCCGTGACCCGATATCATCAGTTTTGAAATATTGTACCAGGCACTGACCCGTCGCATATATTTCCAAAATTCGCATGTCTTCACAGTCGAGTTGTAGAGCGTTCGCGATGGTTCCGCTCTCAACGAACCACGTCGCTTGCTCGGATGCTGCACGATCAGTATGTGCCACAGCGGTATTGGTACATCCTTGTGCACAGTTGTGATCGATGACAGTGAATTGTTTCGCGTATGCATTTTTAATAGCAAATTATAGTTCGGCGTGTCCCAAGAACTGACGTTCAATGGCTTCACTATATGACAATCCTACAGGTAAGTAAAAAAAAATATTATATTAAATTAAGGTTCGCAGTTACTACTTGATCCTGATCACTAAACAGCTCATGCTCTGTGCTACTTGGTATAATTAAATTTTGGTTGTAGGCATAGACCTCGCCTATCCAACTATATTTCTGATCGATTGGTCAAAGGGCGAAAATATTGTTCTGGCATAAATTTCGCTTAGTATCTATCAGTCCAAATTTAAATACGGGTGTGAATCAATTTTTTGCCTTTAAGGTAAATGTATTTTCAACAAGCTCACAAATATTCGGATTTTGATTTTGTGATTTTTATTCTCTTGCTGTTTCTGATTATAAACTCACCTGCTTGGACAGCTGCAGAATTTCGAGCAGTGTAAGTCCTATAAGAACACGTCTATAGTTTTTCATAATGTGAAAACAAGTGAATAAATTGTTGACAAAAATTTGGTTGTATCCAAACTGTTGTTGAGTCTAATGATTATTTAAGTGATTTTTGATACAGCTAATTTTTTATTGGCAATCGTCATATATTGTGTTTAATTATTTAATAGATTTTTGATACAGCTAATTATTTATTTACAATCGACATTTATTGGGCTTAATAGCTCACTTTAAGGGTTGACTGTCAGACATCAGTGTAAATAAATGCATTTAAAAAAGAAAGGGATTTAATAATTAATAATAGCTAAATTATAATATTTGAATTTTAAATTAAAATCAAGTCAGTTAATTCTTGTGCTTTACAGTTACAGTTACAGTTACAGTAATAGTTACAGTTACAGTTACAGTTACAGTTACAATTACAGTTACAATCACAGTTACAATTACAGTTACAGTTACAGTTGCAGTTGCATTTGCGCAACGATCTTCTATCTTGCATTGGTTGTGCAACATGTTGGCTGCTCCAACACCGAAAAAACAACAACAACGACAACAATAAGTATAACGGCCACTTTTGTCGCTCAGTTCCCAGTTCTCAGTTCTCTTTTGTTGACCCACATCGGCATTCATTGGAGCTGCTACTGTTGTCTAGCTTCGGTTCAACTTTTATATTTACTTACCGGTTATTTTCCAGCAAATATTTGCATTGCCTACCCAGCTACCCAGTCTTTGTCAGTGTGTGTAAATTTGACATACACATGGCCCACATATTGCCACACTTTATATCAGTTGCCCATTTACACATTTTTGTAGCCTGCTTTGCGGCTGATTCCTTTGCACCGCTCTTGCATCCGCGTTTGTCAGACACCCTGCGAGTCCCTTTGTTGACTTATAATAAAGGGCAACATCATAAAACTGCTTCACTCAATTTTCAATTCAATTTAACACTCACACATACACACACTGACAACGAGCAACACCACTTTTCTTTCTTTCTACTTCAACAGCAAAAATATTGAGCAAGGCAAATGGCTGTCGTTCGACTGTCTCCTGGTTGTCTGGATATCTGCTTTGTTAGTCCAAGTGTTTGGACTTGGCGCTTTTTTCTATGATTTTATTTTATTTATTTATTTATTTTTTTTGTGTGCTATCGTTGCTATTATTTGGTGATAGTTGGTTATTAAGTAGGTTAGTTTAACATCCTTTTTGTTGCCCTGGCAACACTTTTGTTAGATTCACACTTGTGTTTCCTTATAATTATTGATAATATCATCTCTCTTGTGACCTTAGCTTAATCAGCGTATAACGTTTACTTTCAGCTTTGATTCTTTTCAGCTGCTCTTTTTCTTGCCCCTTCTGAATTTATCGTTATTTTGTTTTTGTTGATTGCTTGGATTTGATGGTACACTACTGTGTTGGAGCTCGGGAGCTTTGCCCTAACAAGTGCGGTTTACTTAAAAACAAAAAAAAAAAAAATTGGAAAAGAAAAGAAAATGCGTCTATTTTGGTTGCTCTTATTTTACATTTTGAGTGCTTGTTGATGTTGTTACTTTTTGTGTTGTTGATACTGCTGTTGTTTTTGATTTATTTCAATAAGCTTTTATGGGCTTTTAGTTGGTCGATTGGTGGTTCAACTGGTTGCTAAGTTTTATTAATTTTGTTGATTTGCCTCCGCTTTGGAGAATGTTGTCAATATATTCAGTATACCATTTAAGTATCGAGCGGAGGCCATTGCGCCCAAAAGTATGCCACATTAGTGCTAACTTTGCAAAGTGTTCAGGGTGACTCGCAACTCTCGCTTCTTGCGAGTGCCTTGAACGTTTTATTATTGCACTTTTTAGCAATAAAAACTGCATACACTTGCTAAAAACACACTTCTATTCTATGTGTGTGCACAACGCTCGTTGCTGCCATCATCAGCCACAGCCACAGGCAATGAGACTTGACACCAATGCTGAAACTTTGATAACCTCAGACAGTCCGCCAGCCAATAAAATGTCTTCTGCCTCATAAAAATGAACCTGCAAATGCCCATATCTCATACATATACGAATGCACCTACCGCCCGTCTGTCATCTGTCCGATTTTTGTACTTCCGAGAACAACAACCCAAATGGAAGCTCCACGCTCATGATATAATAAAAACAATATATATATATATATACAGTATGAATACCCTCTTATTTTATATAAATGCAGGATTTGGTTATATAAACCAAAAAAAATCATGGCAAGTAAAATTTAGTTTTGTTGCATTGTAAACAAAAAAAATATTACTTTTATAACAAAGTGAAATTATAATGTTTTGAGTGGTAGCATAGACTAAATTTGTTTAAATTATATAATGTTGGTAGTGCTGCCTTTAAGGGCTATTAGACTTGCCTTTAATTTTAAATAGATTTCAGCCCAAAAATTGATTATTTTGAAAAACATTGTGAAACAGGTAGATACTTGAAAGAGCATATACTTTCACTTGTATATAAGGTTTTTTGGTAATTTAAATATATATTAATTGAGAAATGAGAGCTCAATTTTAAATCGATAATAACTAAGTGTTTTCTAGCTCAATTTTTATCGATACTTCTCGAGGCATTTGTTGCACGTATCATTTATTAACACATAAATAAAATACCCCCAATATTTTATAAAGACGA
The DNA here is from genome assembly GCA_035042125.1 of Drosophila longiperda. Classification (NCBI taxonomy): domain Eukaryota; kingdom Metazoa; phylum Arthropoda; class Insecta; order Diptera; family Drosophilidae; genus Drosophila; species Drosophila longiperda. The sequence goes on along the minus strand of JAWNLV010000136.1, from coordinate 122,162 downwards.
CCTCATCTATTCACTTATATGCCATCTGCCGCTGCAGAGAACACATGTCCTGGCGTAGGAGCATGAAATACCAACGGCATAGCGAGTCATGGGGTCAAGGGGGGAAGCTGATGACAATGTCAACTGTCAGCAGAGTCGCAATTGCAGCTCTTGAAAATGAGGGCGCAGACATGTGGCACAGATCCCACAGCTCTTTCGGCTTTCCCCAGAAACCACTCAGAGTTTCCCAGCGCTAACGTATTGCGTTTGGGGCAGGCTGTCAGGCTTCATACTTTAATTACTATAGACATACGATTGCTTGAGCGGTGCATCTGTAATTATTGAGGTTCACCTGATATTTTTCAAGATTTAGTTTAGCTGCACATTGAATGTACAATATTTTTTGTCTGTAAGTACGACTTCAGTGAACTTCGTCGATAAAATAACTATCCCTTTTCCAACTATCAACGTAATTTTATGAATATTATTATAATCATTTAGAAGTTAAAGTTTCGGTATGTTTACCTCAGCCGTCGTAAATTGAGATATATATTAAATATTAATGCTAAAATGATAATGTTCAAATAATTTGTAGCTCAATTTTGTCAGTGCATAATAACATGATTTTGAAGTAAAAAAGCCAACGTTTGCATATGCATTGTTTATATTTCCAGTCTGAGCCGACAGGACTGTCATTATGCCATTCTGTATGCCACAATAAGAGTATTTAGGAATGAATGTATTTATCCTTAAATATCAATTACAAAAATCTGTAGTGAAGACACATGTCAAGCCACCAAATTGTTTATAGTACATTTTATGATGAGGAGTAATCAACTTAATAAAACAAACAATATGAAATTAGACGATGTTCATTTATTTCTGTAGAAATGTATATTGAAAATCACTCTTTTGCTTTTTAGCCAGTAGTGTGGACTGCCGACCAGAGTGACGACAACATTTCGTTGCACACATATCTGCACAAACGCAGATACGGCCACAAATGCAGACGGTTATATGAAATGCACAAAAGAATGAAATTTTAATTATGCGCATTACGAGCTCTTTCCATGGAGTGTGTGTGCGTGTGGGTGTGTGTGCGTGATTGTAATAATTATAATGAATAATTAAACACACTCAGCACGCATAGCTGAATTGTGAGTGCAATCAAATCGCGGACGAGTTGAAGCTGTTGCAAAGGCGGCATTTCACATATTTAACTGCCATACGTGTAAATTTTAAATGTGAATTTTGATTATTCATTGACATGTTGCAATATTGTACGAGTATATGTGTAATTAAATATAGTTTGTTGTTACACAAATGACAATGTTGGACAGATGGTGTGATTGCAATGATTCCCAAATTGAATCTTATACACTAGTCCATTAAAAATGTGTGAAAATGGTAAAAAATTTTACAATAGTAGGCAACACGATCGATGGAAAATTCATATATATATATATATATATATATATATACATATAAATATTAGTATTTTTTTTTATTCAACGTACAGTTTAAATTGATTTTATTCATTATAAAATCGTTTAACATACAAGTTATGGATTTTCTTAATTACATTAATGTTTCTGCTTTGGTCCTCAATATCACATTTATTAATGCGATGCAAAAAATTTCATATAACTGAAAAATTTGTGAAATCAGATTGTTTACCAGTTGTGAGGGGCAGTCGTGCTGAAGTTAATTACTGAATTAGTTTACAGTGTATCGTGAATTGCACTCTGGCGAGGGATAATAGGGGGAGAGAGGGTGGTGATGTCGTTGCAATGAAGCTGTTGACGTTTGTTGCTAATTAAAGTTGCTGCTGCAATTAATCTCAACATTAATTTGAACTCCCAGCAACAGGCAATTTAGCCAGCGGGCTGGAAAGGGATGAGGGGAGAAATGAGGCAGACTTGTGTGGCTTTTATGTGGAGTGGGAATCTCAACTTTAACAATGTTGGCACTGAAGCTGACCCAATTTTTCACCTGGCTCATGGGCAGAGCCAATAAATTCGGCACCTCCCTGCAATGGTGAAGTGCCACTGTCATTTAATGGCCATGTCCGACAGTTTGGACTTTAATATTTTTGCGTACTACATCAAAGTCTCGAAGGCTCGAGTGATTAAATGAAATTTACGAGTGCCCTATTCGTCGTTGCCTCCGGGAATTCTAACAACGGCTCCCCTGCCCATCCTCAAGACACTCACTTTCACAATTTTGCATAGGCACTGTCAGAGATTGATGGCCCATGTTTTGTCTTGACGGCATCACGGGAATATAACAACACCAGCACCACAAACCATAGCAGTAACAAGCCGATGTAATAAAGTAGCGTACGTGGCCAATCCGAAATCACGCTGGTGATGAAGCATTTGCAAGTCTGCTAAGCGCCAAAGCAAATATATACAAAAAGAATTAGAAGTCAGCTATCATAGCCCGGTCAGATCAATTTGTATACCGATCAAAAGCTGCCTCCTAATTAGGAAAAGTACGTACTAAATACATCATTTTGTATCAATAAGATTTTTCATGTTTGTTTTATCGATTTTTGGAAATACAGCAAATTGAGAAATAAAGGGAAAACCCCTTTAATTTTGATACTTTCTGTTCAAATTGTTTGTTTAAAATTATGTTCTTTAAAGTTATTAGGCTTACATCAAAATATTTCTTTGTACAGTATTCAAGAAATCTCAAGTGAAATGATGCTTCGCAATTATTTTAAATGTTTGTATATTTTTGTGGTTACATCAAATAATACACAATGAAAACGAAGACACAACTGTCATCTGAAATATCTGCATCAACTTGCAAAAAAAATTGCATGCAAATTAAAAGTTTGTCCACCTCTTTTTTTACACATTTATCGAAGTATTTTATTTTAGGTGCAGTCTTTTTGTTAAGTCTTCCATAGCAAACAGGCAAACCCGGGAAAGAACTTTGCCAACTGCTTGCATAATTCCATTTAAAATGTGCATAAATCTCTTTAAATATCATTGCAACATGAATAAAAACGGAATAAAAAGTGGGAAAAACTTGGGGCAAAGCAAAAACTTTCAACACGCTGTCGAAATTGGCTGGGTCAGTTTTTGTAAGTTTTTTTTTAATGCCAAATGCTGCGGCTGCCAAAACTGTACCATTTTATTTGCCATTAGTCCGTGGACGGGATTGATGGCCGTTGCACCTTCTTCCACTAGATCCTTCTTGAATATTGTTGGCCGCCAAATGGAGCTAAGACAAAGCGGCATACATTTTACATTCAGAGTAATTAAGTTCTGTGCTTAATGCAATTATATTTTAATCATGTCTTAATACTACCCTAATATAAGAAATTATTCTATTTTTCTTTGGTTTTATTTTATTTTTTTGAATAGAGAAATTTGGATCACTCTTCATAGTCTCGAAAGTATAGAACTTTGTGGCTTATTTTCTCACATTGTAAATAAATTACATTTACGAACAGCAACAAAAAGTGTGTGTTACTCGAAACATTAGATATTAAATGCGCTCTAGAAAGTTATTAAATTTTATAAAGAAAAAAAAAAATATGTGTGCGTCTGAGTGTGTGTGCCTGAGTGTGTGTGTGTGTGTGTAGGCCGTAAGCTTTAAGCTGTATCAAGGCAAACTCAATGGAAGTAAAATTCAAGTTGAGAGCTGATTATTACACCATGTGAACCATTTACACATTTGTTTGGGTCTGAGTGACCTTGTGTTGTTGCTTTTTTTTGTGTGTGTTAATGGAAAAAGTTGCAAGCCCACTTTGGCCCGCCCGGGTTCTTGCAGCCATTCAGGTCCTGCTGCTGGTTGCATTACAAGTTCGTTGCTTCTGATAGATATTACAATGAACTACAGCTCATTGTTGGTTGGGCAGAGATAACGAGCTCTCTGCCGCTTCATCCGTCGTTGCCAGAAGTTTTTCAATGTACATTTGCAATATTTGGATAAGGACATGCACACAATTAAAGAGCTGACAATAAATGTGGCAGCAAAAGCGGAAAATCACCAAAATGTCGACGATATCTCTTTAATTTGAAATACCTGCAACGAATCATATGACGAATACTTACTTGATGGTAAGTGCTCTGACCACAATTAACAAATAAATCAAAACTTGCCTCTGAATGCCAAACTTACCACTTAACCCTTATACAAAATGGGTAAGTTCGTTAAGACGATCCTTTAGGTGTTATTGGTCTTTCATATAATCATGGAAAGACTGTAGATCTGAAATAAAATAAATTTGTCTGCGCTTATGGATGATGATAGGTTGGCTAATGGAATGTACTATCGGCCACCAGAAATTATCAATATTTTGTAATACGTTGTTGTTGTGTCAAATGAATGCAATTGACTAGATGAGGCATAGCCGCTGTACTCAATAAAAATACACAAAATAAATTTCTTCATTTGAGATTTTGTGCTGTCAGCTATTCCGACATCTTGCCAAATTCATTATTTGTTTGAGGTGCAAATGGTGGTCAAAGGATTCTTTAGTTAACATTCACAATCACAGAAATCACTTTAAAAAAAATCCAATTCTCTGTTTATACATAAGTTCGAGTGTGTGTGTGTGTGTGTGATGGGGTGTTACTTCGAACCGCTCGAGTTGAAAATTGCTGCACAACTGAACCGAATTGTAGCCAAGTCAATGGAGATTTGTTCCGACTGTTTGTTTGCTTTTTTTCTACTCCTAAATTTTTTTTTTCTCTTTTTTTCCCCAATTCTTCTTGCGTGAAGTGGCTGCTTTCTAAAAGTCTTGTTGTTGCTTTTGATATATAAAAAAAAACATTGTTTAGCTTGCTTTTCATGTTGTTGTTGTTATTGTTCTGGCTGCTTAAAATTCATTAACGCTTTGCTTATAACAAGTTTCAAATTACCAACAGGCGTCTAACTGACATTGAGGCCTTGTTGTTGTGTGCACAACTAATTAGCACCTGTGCAACCTGTCAACGGGTGTGAGAGAGCGAGAGATCAAGAGAGCGAGAGAGCGAGAGAGCTGACAATACTGTTGGCTGTAATTCCTGGCTTGTTAAAGAATTTCGATTGATCGTTTCTGTCTTAACTGGTTACTCGATTCGATGGTTTCTCATTGGCACCATCTGGCTTATTTACGTAACTATTTAGCGTATCTTAGACAATTTTAATACGGTCCAAACGAATAAAAAGTACATATAAAATCTGTTTTACCTGCGGCCAATTCGGTATACACTGAGTTTTTGTATTAGGGCAAGTGCTACAGTTTAAGCTTAAATAACGAAATATTTTCATATTGCATATATTGTTGCCAATTTTCCTTATATCAATACTAACACTTTGAAAAGAGTATGTGGCAGTCGGCATTTATTTCTGTGTTCTGTGTGCATTTATGTTTAACTCTTTTTAAGGCATCTGTTTTGTTTACCAATCACATGTGAAATGCCCTAATTTCTAGACTACTCTGTCCGAGTAGCTGCTGACGTTGCTGCGTCGCCAGCAGATGCTTTAGCACCACAGTGTGAACTGCCAACACTCTACTACTAATCTTGATGTGATGTGATGTGATGTGATGTGATGTGTTGCGATGTGTTGCGATGGGCCACGTCAGCCCACAATTCGATGGCCTCGTGTCCTTTCGCAGTTGCAACAGCAACAGCAACAGCAGCTAAGGCTAATGCTAATGCTAATACTAATGCCTAATGTGCTGGCACTTGAGAGGCTGCCAAACGCAGATCACCGTAAGCGCAGTGGGCTGCGAAGAGGTTGTGCTAAGAGAGTTGTGCCTCTTGTTGTGCGTAATGTGAAATGTGTAATGTGTGCAAATCAACAAGGATGTCAAGCACACACACACACACACACACACACACACACACGCACATGTGTAGGTGGATGTGTGTACGTATTTAAATGGAAATATGTGAATACTTTTCTTCAATAGCTTATAGGATTTAGCAATGCACATGTTTCGCTAACGCCTCTTGAATCCCATTCAGCAAATAAACCCAAGTAATACATACAATAATAACAAAGGAAAGCGGCTACTTCGTAGTTGCCATTGAATACGCAATTTATATTCGACAAATTTCTGATTGCAGTTTTCAGTTGTGTCTTTTGATTTTAATTAAAAATCGAAAAATTTAACATAGCTTGGCCGAAATATTAAGTCTGGCGTAAAGTGTCTACAAAATAAAGGCCAATAAAGGCGTCGTTAGAATGTTGGTAAATATTTAAAAGAAATATTGTCATCCCCGTCACCCGTCACTCAGCTTCCCTCTCCCCTCCCCTCTTTAGACTATACCCGGCCTTTTGATGGTGCGTGTTTTTTGCTGCTTAGGAAACAACAAACACGAAATTCACAACGCAAACAAAATGAAATGTCGGTCAGCAGCTGTTCAGGATGTGAGCTTGGTGGAACTTTGGGTTAACTTCTGGGGCAGCACGACAACGCCCCTTAGCATACTTTCGGGCTGACTGCTGAATGGGTAAAAACAACCAAAGAAAACCAGTACTAAATGGAACAAGCTGAGGGTTTATGGGCGAGAGGAATCGCGGGTAAACGAATAACAGAACATATGTAATTTTTACGCTGAGAAAAACATATATTGCTCTATTTCAGAGAGGACTTTACTAGGCTTTACCTATATTGTATCGATTCGACTGGAATTCGGTTAGGCCAGATTGGCTTGGCTGTTGATGCTGATTAAAAATATATACTTTATGGATGTCAAGATTTTTTATTTTTCATTTGCCTTTTGCACACATTTGCATATTTTAATAATGCCTCGTTTTACTCAATTTAATCAACAATTATTAAATCCCGTGCAGTCAATAATAAAATGGCAATGTGTCGAGTCAATTGTCAGATTGCCTGCCATTGTGCATCGAATACAGCTCATTCACTTGGATGTAGCAACTATATTGCATTTTAAAATTTCAATCTTTTATTCACACCCATCATCGATTAAAGGATTAAATTGTTGGGGAACGGCATCTTGACAGGCGAAGCCAGTATACCAACCATTTAATATTAAAATATATATAGAAAGAAAGATTAAGGTTTATTAGACTCAATTATAATAGTATAATGTGCATTGTCTGCAGGGTATTACTCAGTCAAGTACATCCAGTAGACACCTATTTTGCATAGATTCTTTTTAAGGTATTTGCAGTCAGTTTCAATAATTGTGAAACGCAAATGAAACGCATCGTTTCGCATGGCTGCCCATTTGTGGCATACATAAATCGATGGCGACACAAAAATTGTACACTCAAGCTTCTCCACAAAACCCACAATGGCAATGGCAACAACTTGGCATCGATTCACTCGATTGAAGCCTTTGCCCGCTCTTTAAGTGTGTATGGAACTCTGAGATGTGGCAACCCCTGCGTCGCTTTGTATTTCCTTTCTTTGCGAATGCAACCCAGTACAACAAGTCTTGAACTGTGGCTAAGCTTTCAAATTTGTCTTTACTCTCGTTGCTCTTGTCTTGCAAAAGGTAAAAATTGTGGGCCAATTCTGAACCAGCGTTTAGCACTTAAACTGTGGGTAGCTCTTAGAAAATGCGAGATTCTATTTGTATACGTAGATTTTAATTAATTTTTGTACTCGGCGACAAAAGAAAGTAACTTTTCTCAAAAAACACCTAAAACTATATGAAACTCAATTCTGCCAGAAGTCCGCCCAAAGAGTAAATCGATAAAATCTGAATCAAACTTTCAACTTAGATTAATGAAAACACCTTTCGAAGATACAAAAACTCTGGCATATATATGAAAAATACAACTATCCGCTTAGTACTCTTAAAGGCATACAACTAGTTAAATATACAGAATCAAATTGCCAAAATACCACAAAAGAGGCGAAAATAAACAATTTTCGTGTAAAGCTAATTTTTGTTCGCCTTTATTGACATTTCGTTTCCGTAGCTCCTACGCCCTCTTAAGTTCGAGTTGAATGGCGTTATTTTCATTGATAAAAAGGAGGCGAATTTCGGCATTTGATGTTTCTATTGTCCTTGTTATTGTTGGTTTTTTGTTAGCTTTTGCACGTCCGACCCCTCGACATGTGTCCACGTGACCGTGGCCCGTTTGCCTACCGAAAAGGGCATAAAGAAAACTTCTCCAATTTGTTTTTGGGCCTTTTGTCGAATTAGATAATTCCCAAGTTTATTTTGAATACTGTCTTGTCTTTAACTGACTCTGCTCACTTCACAAAGCCCTTGGAACCTTATCTCCTTGTCACCATTTTTGCTTGAGAACCTCTTTAACTTTTGCGAAAAAGTAATGCATTTAAATACTGTGACAATTTCCAAAAAAGGGTTTAACAGTCAGTTCTCTTCCGTCTGTGCTAGTATATCTCTAATCTTTTTCTCTCATATTATTTGATCATTTTGTTAAATGCGTTTAGTGACGGATGGCAACTTCTACATCCAATATACACTAAGTTGTTAGCCCACTTCGACCTTCTTCTCATTTCTCCTTTTGATGCAAGAGAAAACTTTTTGGGCAATATGTTTTTTTTTTGTTTTTTTTGCTGAGCGCCAACAATTAATTGAAATTAACATATTTTTCTTTTATTTAAGGCAAGTTATCAGGCGATGCCCAACTGTTCAACCATTGGAACCCCAATATTTCATCACTCCTCGAGCTACTTCACTAATTTTTCAGCAGTCATGTTGATTTTCATGCCTGAATTTCTCTGCAGCGAAAAGTTTTCCTTTTTTGGCCAGTTTTCTGTGCAAATTCCTCTTCAATAGGCGTCAACTTTGAAAACCTCAGCTACCGCAACCAACCCTAGGATGGGCAATGGGCAAAGCTATAGCCACGGCAAATTGCGTGGGCGTGGCAACAGCGCCTATTTGCCTTACATAAGCTGAATTTAAACGGAATTTAAGTTAGAGACAAATCTTAATTTTTGGTGACTTCAATGAAAAGGAATCAATAAAATATGAATTTGAAATTATTATTATTTAAGATAAACAACTGAGAGATTGAATTTAATATTCAATCAAAAAAGCTTTAATATCTTGCAGATCTTAAGTTTATTCATCGGGCATCTCAGTTTTACACGAAAGTGTGCTTCTTAAGTAAGCTAATAGCATTTAAAATGATTCAGTTCAGGTCGTTTTTACTTAAAGTGTCGAGCAACCATTTGAGAGCCAACAAAGTTACTTAAAATATGTGGCATTCCTCACTCATAAATTGACACACTCACTTCAAGTCTGGGTACTTGGCACATTTTACTAGCGTCATTGACATTCTCCCATTACAAAGATGTTTTTTGTCATCCCCTCGACCAGATGACAGCCAATGTGATGGACTCTGACGGTGACGAGCAGACGAGAGGTCCAAGTACTCCAAGTAGCGTCTCAGGTCCCAGGTCTCGATTCACATAATGCAGTTGTTGTGCTCTGTCGGAGCTCTGCTGCCGTCTTCATATTTGTTATTTTGTTTGTGTTATTGTTTGCATTTGCTGTTGCTTCTTTTGCTGGCCTTTACAACAAATTATACAAAACTTCTTACTTAGTGCGCTCGGCGATGAGCAATTACGAGGTCACCGCCGCATATGATGTGGCATGTGGATATGTGGGGATGGGGAATGTTGCGATGGGGGGACAGCCAAGCGGCGAGCATTGCGACTGCTGCTTAATATATGGGCGAGTGGGCAAAAGTGGGCCATTGGCGGGGTGGCGGGGTGGCGGGGTGTCTGCAAATAAATAATGTGTTGGTAATAAGCGAGTGCTTTGCAGGCTGAGTATTTTATTTGCCTTATGCCGATGCTGAAAAGTTTGACAAAGGGCGGACGGGTAGCAAGGATGGCGAATCAGGTCAAGGCATTAAATCCACACCAAGTTGCCAATGATTCAATTAGTGCAAAAATCACTTAATGCCAAAACTTTTTGAAAACTCAATTTGTCGAACACAGCATTCAAACAATTATTAAGCAGCATCGATTTGATGCCACTTTGCTGGGGAAGCTGAATTAAGTGTGTGACGAAAACAACCATAAATGAATTAAATAAAATGTAATAACTATTGTTAGTTACACTCAAACAGAAGCAACTATTTTGCAACTCTAACATTTTAATATACTTTACATACTCAATAAATAAATAAATTAAATAATATTTTTTTATGCTAAGACTGATTATTATTATCATTTAATACATCAGTTGCGGTTTTATAAATAGTTTTAAATTGGGCTTAAATCGCTTTTAACTGCCCTAAATAGTATTAATATTGAACAAACACTATAAAAGTCGTTGACTTTTCCTTTAAATAGTCTTATAAGCCGATAAATGCTCGGATTGTTGACCAGCAACTTTGGAGATTTATTGTAAACAACATGCAAACAAAAATGATTGCCGCCTAAAAATATACAATGCTATTTCTTTACAAAGAAAAATCGCTCAACATTTGTTAAAGCTGGTGAAACTGAACCAATAGCTGCTTTTACCGATCTGGATAAGTCGTTGAACGTGATAATTGCGAGATGCTCGGGTTCAGCCCTCCTATTTTGAGCCTTGGCAGTGATTTGTGTTGGTGTTTTTACATTTAGTGAGTCCGCCCTTTTTGGGAGCACTGTGCGCTGAGTGAACTGTCGGCATTTCTGTGGAATTCAATTTCAAAGCTATATCATTTTCAATTAATTTAACGCTTTCAATGTGCCAACACAACTAAAACTATAACCATGAAGAAGGTTTTGACTTGCTCGCCCCATTTGCTAGCCAGCAAACCAATTTTTCTCTGCTCTGTCTGTATGTATGTATGTGTTTAAATGTGTGTGTGTGTGTGTGTGTGTGTGTGTGTGTTTGTATCGTTAACCTCGTTAGTGCTTCGCGGACATGTCAGAGGTATGCCATAATAGCTTTTTTTCACCTATTGTGTGTAAAATGAAACCAGAACCATTTCCGTTGCCCTAGTGCGCATATTACCTCCCTTTTTATTTTATTTTTTTTTTTTATTAAAACCGGTTGATATCGAAAGTTAGTTTGTATTTTTTTTTAACGAGCAATGCTTTGTCAAAATACCTTATTAAATATATCGATCTGAGAACTGCTTAGGTTGTTATCATATAACCATTAATAAGGATTGGGCAAATTTTAGTTTTAAATAAAAAATGATTGTATTCTTGTGCTGATGGTAAAAATATATCCAATTAGTTGGCTGCGTATTCATTTTTATTCAATTTTTATAATATATATTCTTAGCTAATTTCTGCTCTTAGGACTATCTGCAGTAGTAGGAACAATCTCTCTGAGGGTGTGTGTGTGTTTTTCTTACTTCGATGACTTAAATGTGGAAAATATGTCAATTTATGCATTGTTTTTTTTTTTTGCTATAGGAGTTTTGAATTTAATGTGCAGGTTGTGGGTGTGAGCAATTAAATAATTATATCGTGTAAAAACTAATGTAATCAATTCTTGCTTCTTTCTCTCCCCCTTTTTCTACCTGGATAATTATAATGTGTAGCAAAAAATCGGATTAATTAAAAGTAAAGGCAAAACCATCAGGGCCACAATAACAGCTGATTGGGCTCCAAGAGTAAGTAATTGTGGAGCGTTGGCGGCGCACGGCCAGCGCTCTGAGCCACATTCTTGGAAACCAAGGGCTGCAACAACAACAGTGGCAACAAAAACAACAAGAACAAACTCTTGTAAAGATTTTATAACAATAATTTGTGAACTTTAACAAGAACATTCGTCACTTAAAGCAAATAATAAAACACAGTCAGCAACAAAAACTAAATTAAAAAAAAACAAGTGCTAGAAAATATTTCAAGCAAATCATCGAAATGGAATTAAGCATCGCAATTATCAAGAATATAGTACAACTAAAAATTAACATGAACAACAGCTACAAGAAATCAGATGAAAATTCGACTATAACGGTATTGATCCGCAGCAATAGCAACAACAAAAACAACGACAAACACAAACAGACACTCGAAATTAAGAAACACTTCAACAACCATAGCAACACGATTACAGCAGCAAATACAGTAAGAGTCGATCAGATTGGTAAATCAACAACAGCAATATATAACAAACATATAATAACGCCAACAGCAGCAGCAACAACAAGAACAACAACAACAATAACAACTTGCAACACTGAAGCAACAGTCCAACAAGCAGTTGTCAGTCCATTCATCAGTGGTGCTACCAGGACAGCACCAGCAGAAACAACAACCAAATAAACCAGCAGAGTAACAACCACAAATAGTGACAAACCAACCATTTACCAACAATTACAACAACAGAAAGGAAACTATCAAAGAACAGAAAGAGTAGAGACAACTCAACCAGTAGTCAACAACCAACAACCATCAAGCAGAAGCAACAGCAGCAACTATCAACGGCAACAACTAAAACAACTAAGCAAGAGACAAACGTCAACCAATGTTAGTGACAACATACTCAGAAACGACAATAATTAACCCAGCCAGTAACAATCTCTAAAAGTGACAAATCTATCTATCCACAACTAACAATCGATAACCGATAGACAACAACCAACCAAAATGCATCGCATACGTTCGACCTTTACGCGTTCGCGCACTCCGACGGGCGCCGAAATGAAAATGCAGAATAGTCTCGAAGTCCCAAAGCAGGTACACTTTGAGTCATCGATATACATATATTGTGTTGTTGTGTTACCGACATTATTGTGCTGAAATCGATTTGATTGTGCATGTTGCAGTTTAAAAGTGTTTTATTTGTGTTGTGGTTTTGTGTACTTTCGTTTCACTTCCGAATGCTTTTTACATTTATATTTTATAGCCCTGTTATTATCTCTTATCGATAGGCACTGATCGCTTATCGCTTATCGTGCGCATTTAGTATATTTCAAACTTGTTTTTTTTTAAATTGTTACAAATTTTCCGGTAAAATGCAGCATGTTCGATAACTTATCGTTTCTGTGTCTCTGTGTGTATTTTGTTTTGTTGTTTTCTTGTTTTTTTTTGCCCTTGTGTTGGTCCAGCATGCACGTAGCCCGCTTCCCCCTTCCTCCCTTCTGCTCGTTCGTTCCACTGAAGATTGTTGTTTTTGGGCCTGGAGTCGAGCGCCATATGACCTGATCGGTTTACATTATCCGCTTTATCTATTTCTTTTCGCTTTATCATGCATCATCAGGTGCGCTCCGCCTCGTTTGATGAGATGCAATTGGAGCCGCAGCGCTCGGCGGCACATCTCCTGAAGCAGCAGTCATCCTCGTCGGCGGACGAGCGATCCTTGGAGGGTGGCTATCTGCAGGTGCCTCAGGCAGGGAATGCCCAACGTTCGCACAGCGTCGACTCGACCGCCGCCTCAGTGGGCAGCGATGATTCTGGTGCTTTTCTCGATGTGCCACGGCGTCTGAAGCTGCGACGCAGCTCATCATCGAAGACACCGCCGCCGTGCATCCATTGCCACTATATGGACCTATATCAAAAGGAGATGACAGCCGAGCGGCTCTATTTTATTGACCACCAAGAGGTGAGCACTCTCAGCTATAGCAACACCAACTCCGATACGAGCGACGATGACGACGATGACGTCCCGGAGAATGATGTGGCTGGTGCCCGTGGCGGCCCAGTGATGGACGTCGATGTCGCCATTGATATGGACCTACGCATGTCCAATCTAAGCATGGGCATAAGCATGCTCAGCAGCATTGAGGAGTCGCGGACGCGCCTACCCCGTCAAATGCGTCGCCACACGGTCGGCAGCTCGGTGACCACGTCCGAGGATGAGGGCATGGAGGGTTCTGAAAATGGATCGCCGCATTATGGCAACACCTTGTTGCCACCGCAACCGACAACACCATGCGGCATCACCTTTACGCTCTCGCCAACCAATGGCGACTATCTCCCATTCCCGGACTATGCGTTCCCCATTGATCCAGACTCGCCGCCCATCTCTCCAATACCAACGCCCACGTGTATGTCACGGGGCAGTCCCATGCTGGAGCTGCCGTCAACATCAGCCGGGTGCCAGCATTTGAGCGCTACTGCTGTCGCAGCCGCTGCAGCACTGACGCTGCCGGCCATCACATCCAGTGGTTCTAGCTGTGCCGCTAGCTGCTCCAGCGCCGATGCTGATGATGCAGCCGCCGCTGCCATGGGCCTTCCAATGATAGGTCGTGGTAGGCGTCGTTCGATATCGCGGCAGGAGGCCATCTTTGTGGAGCCGACTGGAAATTCGCTGGAGAATGTGTCGCACGAGGAGGTGGACACAGTCACCAAGTCATCGGTGGACACAGCTGATTCACTCGAAGAGGCCTCTATAATGGCCACCTGCGGTTCCCCAACGGCATCCAACGCAGCTGCTGCTGCAGCCGTCAATCATCATTCCGCCTTCGTTGTGCGGGATATTTATTTGACGGTGCCGGATCTGAGGCGGGATCGGGCCGCCTCAGTGGACTCGTGCTTCACGAAGCTCTCCTCCGGCGGAAAAACGGAGGAGCTACAGCCCACAGGCGATGGCTGCTTTCTCAATGTGCCCAACAACAATGCGACCCGCTCCCGTTCGGTTGACATCGTCCTGCCCACCGATGAGCAGGCACGCTACAAGGCGCTTGCCATGACCGGAAGCGGCGGTGTCGGAGCTGTCGCTGGCCTCTACGTGGATGGGTATGTTCTCACAAACTCTCTTTTTTTTGTCTTTCTTTTGTCTACAATTCTCTTTTAGTTTTTCGCTCTTTTCTTTTCGACTTGTCTGTTGTCCTCTGTTTCTTTTGAGTTGATTTCTTGTTGCACGACGTGAATCGCAATCAATGAAAATTGTTGATTTACTTTCTTAAACATTAATAATAATATAATAATAATATTAATAATAATATAGTAGAAATCTTAACAGCAATTCATTTTTTCATATTTTGATAAATAATTTTAAGGTAACAATATACGTAATATATTTTTTTATAACTTTAAATTTTAACAGTTGATATTTTAAACACAATTTCCTTTGTGAAGGTTTTGTTTAAATTATTCGCTAACCGAAGTCTTTAAGTCAACTTCTTTTAAGCTAGAGTCCCTTCTCAGGACCTCGTCAAGCATGCTGCCAGCGATCTTTCATAAAAGTCTAAGCTTGGCACCTACACTGAAGCACCTAAGAACAAGATTTGGGTTTTTTCGCTCAATCATGCTAAGGGAAAGGACCTCAACTTGAAATTCATTTAATTTGAGCAGCCTCTGATGAAATGACAATGACAATTATGGGTTTCAGACTGTCTGTGGGGGAGTTGGATGTCAGTTGTCAACTACGGCACGTGGAGCGACATATGATGCTGCCGAAAAGAGGAAGGAAGCGAGTGGATTATACCTAATTAGAAAAGAAGTCGAATTCTTGGCAACAGTAGCAATTCGTAGCAAGGGCCGTATTTCATAATTCACACGCTGCGCATGGTCATCGATTCTGTGGCCAAACCGGAATCCAGGCGAAAAAGGCATTCAACTTCCTCTGCCGACCAATTCCAATTATACTCGTACACAGGGTGTTTCGGGTGGCGCATGCATAAATTATGGCGACTGTTGTTGAAAAAGTGGCTCAGTCAAGCGATTTCCTTGAATTACTACAAAAGTACCTCATAAATAACATTCAAACAAAGTGTCCTGTTGCCCAAAATGACATCTAAGTGAACGGACCGAATGAGACAGACGGACGGACAGACGGACAGACGGACGGACAGCAGTTGGCCAGCCAATTGTATACGGCGGACGCCGATTTCGGTCTGCGGATGTGTATGTGGATGTGGCTGTTTACCCAAAATTGCTAAGCCGTTGTAAAAACTTGCTTAGATAGATTGATGATTATGAGTTTTGTGATAGGCATGCAAGCTAATCAGTCCGAAAAAGACGCAACTTTCCTGATGGATTACTAAGTTACACGGGCTGCTCCTACTTCGTCGCTCTTCTCTGTCAAATAGTTTATGTTTAGTTTTTCAAAAGATATTCATCTGTTTGTCATATCGAATCAAAACTGCATTAGGCGTACAAAGGAAACTGTCGACTTTAAGGGATATGAATTATATAAAACTGTTGCCTGTTTTCAGGCTTAAATTACAAAACTGAGCAGTTTTAATTGCTGGCTTTATTTCACACCAATTGTTTATTTTTAATTAAATAGTACGTAAGAAAAACAATCTTTATATAAAACATATATCTATGTATATATTAATTAAATTATAGATCTTGAACCGAATATGTAATCATCTTAATCTCTGTGACTTATGTCTATTAATTTTTGTATCAGTTCTATTGTATACTGTTTACTGTTAAATTGAATTTATAATTCAAAATTATGACTCATATAATCCTAGAAAATATCTACTTTGCAATATTATGCATTTCATACTTATATTTATGTTTCTTATATTACAGGTACGTACACATTGGTTGACATTATTAAAACCCCCATATGCACAGATAAGTATCGATATGTTAAAAAAAAAAACAAAAAAAAAGTGGAACTTTGATTTGTATTTACACACAAGAGATTTCCGTTTTATTTCCGATTTGTGTGGCTACGTGCAAACCGGGCGGATTTTCATTTATGGGTGTATTTTTATATATGTAATTACATTGACATATTGTCTGAAATTCCGATTCTTTTTTTCATTTGGTCTATTAACAACCTGCTTGACATTCAGCTCAGCCCCGATCCAAAGGCCATAAGTTCATTCTTATACTCTGACACAGAGATTGCTTGGTTTTGTGGAATGTTCATCATGCTGTTTTTTCGGCATCCCTAAAGCCAAACTGGAACAAGTTTGTCATTTGACAAAGTGTTCACAATATCTCACCGTAATTTTAAAGCCAACGTTCGGTAATTCTTTGCTAAGCCAATTCTAATCGGTGGCACCTTCTATCAGATTGTATTAGCTATTGGTTCCAGAGCATTTCTGAGTTGGTTATGCCCGACAGCAACTCTCTCATTTATTTTTAATTTGCAATGCTCAAGCTTGACACGTTATTGTATTTCCTTCCCCTGGGTTTTTGTCTGCTTTCGTATCGAGCTGGGTTGGCACAATATATTTAAATCCGCATGCTATGTTTACATTTTTGACCTTTTGCTTAATAAAATTTCAAAATATTTGTTAAATCACTCAATCATGGGCCCCATGCCGGCGCTTCAGGCAGCTACCCAAACTATCCGTTTTTCCATTTCCCTTTTTTTTTTGGAAACATGTGTTTCTGACGTCTAATAATAATAATATTAATACAATTAACAAGACTTATAATAATAATAATATGGCGAAAATAATAATATATCAATATAGCTGTAAAATATATTTTAGTTTTATTGCCAAACAAAACGCAGGAACAATGATTGAAATCAAATCGAGTTGATGTGCCCCATGTTCATACAGAAGCGGACAGATGGACTGTTGATCCTGATTAAGAACATATTTACTTTTTGGGGTAGGAGATGCTGCTTTTTGCCTGGAACATACGTTTGAACAAAGCCATTATACCCTTTTCATCAACTTTTAATGGGTTGCGTGTATAAAATGTATTCCCAGAGGGGCACAAGATTGAGCGCATCTAAATTACGATAAATGCGAAAGGCGTAATGGCAATGTTTTGTGGAAGGGAACAACTTATTGTAACCGGCTGATCCGATTGACCCGGCAGATAAGGGAGCAACGGCACTTAGTGCTGAGACCCTGCCACAGCACACCACAATATTGGAGGCACATTAATCATACGATGCGTGAAATTAATATGTCACCGTCTCACTCTATCTGCAGCATGCAACAAATATTATTAATATTTATTCAAAGTATTGAGTTAATTACTGCAACAGTTAAGCGAGATATTTATATAATCATGTATTCTATTTTTCAGTTGAGCGATTTCAAAACTATTTTGCGTCAGATATTTAATGAGCCGACAAAATATTTGATGGTTTCGCATGAGCTGTGTCTGATCATGTGATTCAAAACAAATTGTATTCGAATAATTTACGCATTTGAATTAAATTTAGGAATTTTCACTCCATTGATTTATGATCTAGATATATAATCCGTTTATTTTCGATTTACCATAAGTATACTTCAAGATTGATTCAATATGTTACAATTTGTATTGCTCATAAATTTTAATGTTTTTTAAAACTAATCATATAATTTGAACCGATTTAGGCCCAAATTGGTATACTTATTACATCCTGGTATCTTGTAGAATTCTGGATAAATATCGCTTGATTTGGCTATTTTTACTTTCTGTTACATTGCATTACAAAAAGAAACTGATGAGTCAAATTTTGCCGGAGAATTCTCATTTGCAAAGGTGCAAACGGATTGACTGCGCATTGCCACTCAATTTTCGGCTAGACCATAAAAATATCTTTCGTAATGCTTCGTTGTTGTCATTTCTGTCCGGGGCAGCTGCTGGGGGTTCCAGTTCCGGATTGCTGACGTACGGCGTACGCAGCCAGCGCAACAAGAAGCAGCTAAAAAACAATACATTAAGTCTATACCCCTTATTCATTAAAATTCTTAAAAGTTGTTATTGAAACTAGGCATCTTTGGTACTATAATTAAATATATATAAATAGATATAGTATGCCTATATTATAATTGTATGCACGAATATTCTTCGTTGCGTCACACATTCCACTTCACACTTCCCCGAATATTGATTGCTGATTGCCAGAAGCACTTTAGGCGCTTTAGCTACAGGGTATCTCGTGGGGAAACCCACTCATTCTTTCACACACATTTACTTGTCTGGCAACTACGTCATCAGCCATTGTCAATCGTCAGTTTGTCAGTCGTCTGTTTACGCTCATGTTGAGTGGGGCGGTCGGCGGGGGTGCAAAAATGACAACGGTTGCAAACGACAAAGGCAGCAAAATTAAAATGCAAATTGAATGCACAAAGCAAAGAAATTGCAGCGAACAATCAAAACCATGTATTGTAGATAAAAGCAGCGCAGCGCAGAGCAGCGCAGCGACTCACTGCCGGTCTAGCTAAAATGTCACCATGAAAATATGAAAGCATGCGCGAGAGAGAACCCAAGATCTCTTAACGTTCCACCAAATATTGTACACCACACACACACACACACATTAGCACATAAACACACAGAGCACATCGAGATCGTCGCACAAAACTCACCAAAGAGGTGACAAAGCGAACAACTTGGCGTTCTGCCGACTTCGTCGTCGTCGTCGACGTTGACGTCGACGTTAGCGTCAAATTGTCGGCGGCTACGACTGCTGCCGGCTGCTGACGCCGCTCGGTAGCTGAACCCTGCCTCAGTGGCCGTGTGTAGTTGGACGCTGTCAGCCATCGAAAAGAACGTACGTGAATGTGAACCGCAGCAATTGAAACAAATCGAAAGAACGCACAATCGCCCTCTTCCGGCCCTCGCCGACCCGTCAGCACCTTTATAATAGTTCAAATACGCGAAGTAACCGGATAAAAAAAAAGAACAGAAGCCACATAAATTCTGTTGAATATACTATGGAAAATTCATAGCAGCAAATGTTAAAAATGTGTATGCTTGAGTGGAAAAATTCATTTAAATTTTAGTTTTTTTTTTTTTATTTTCTGTGGACGAGGAAATTATCAGTGAGGCAAGCGCACAGCAAACAAGCCAACGAGCAAAAAAAAAAAAAACAAAAACAAAAACAAAAACAAATTACATGCAATTTATGGCATCTGACAAAGTTTAATACCAAAATGTCAAATCAAAACAACAGTTGCCAGCCCACATTGGGTACAATTGGTGCGTGAGTGTTGTCCGGGTGTTTGGGGGTAGAAATATTTGATGTATTCAACATTTTATAACAAGAGAACATTTGTTCAATTAACGTGTTGCCACGACACGCGGCAATTAATTGAACAAATGTTTAATTGATTGCTGAACTTGAAAATAAAATGGAAACCATGAAATTAAAAACATGCGTGTGTTTTACATAGAGGAAAGCATGCTTACAAAACGTGTTAAATGTGGCAACATAATTTCAAACTGTGCAGTTGAAAACAATTTTGGAGAATGATAAGACTAACTGGCCTACCAACTTAATGGTATTAATAAATCCAAAACCTCAGATTTACTCGCTTTATTTTAACCATGTTGATAAGAAACTATTATGTTGCAGCAATTTTGGATCTTATTTCTCTGCAGCAGACTCAACTAAGCAAACACCAACGCAATGTTTACCAGTAAATAATTGAACAAACAATAACATAGAACTAAATCTTATCGCCTGAAACACCATGTGTTTTGCCACACATATCGTAGAGTTTATTGCATACGCTGCTGAAGTGAAGAAGCCAGAATCACAAGAGTTTTTGGGAATGTGGATGGAGGGCAAAGCGGGCGCTCTGTGTGTGGCATGTGAACCGAAAGGCTAACTGCCAGCCATGACATTTCAAGAATTTCGAACTCATTTAAATGAGCGCAGCAGCAGCGTCAGCAACTAAAACAACAACAACTACAGCTACAACAACTTCGCGTTTTTCCTATTTCATTTGATTTATTGCAGATTTTCTATTAGTTGTTGTTTTTGTTTGATGGCAGCTGCGCCAAGAAAACACAACACGGCACCCAGCCAAGTTGATCAAGACCCCCCTGCATTGGAGGGGCAACCAACCGGCATATTGCGCATACGCCCAATGAGCCAAAATAGTAAATTTGCAATTTATGGCCAACTAATATCCACTTGCAATTTATGAAAGCATTTCAGCACTCGATGCTGGCCTAGGCACACGAAACAAGAACCTCTGAAAGCCTACACAAAAGCAAAAATAAAAACTAAACGAAAGTAAACTAAAATTTCTTCAGTCGACCTTACTATGTATCAGAGCAGCTAAATAAAATGATAAACATTTTTTTCAGTGTTATTGCCAGCGATCTTATTAAGGGTCATTAAATTACTTACGTCATCGCATGTTCTCACTCACAAACCCAAAAGCCTGGTTTTTGCCTGAAAGTTCGTTTTTTCTATCAACTCAGACTAAAAGAAAAGGTTAATGATCTTGTTCGATATTAAGGAAATGGAGAACTTTAACGATCAAATCTTAGTGTAACTATTTGTATACATTTTTATATTAAACAGTAATTATTAAATCAAGATTATCGAATTTCTTTATATTTATATATATATATTTATTATTATGGAAACATTTCGTTGGTTGTCAATAGGTACACGGTATCAAAAACACAAGATTATTAAAAATAATGAGGAAAAGAGTGAGAAAATAAAAAAAATACTAAAAGTGATTTTAAAAATAAATATCAAGTCACTCACATGTTTTAGATTTAAAATGTTTGACTTGTTGCTGGCGAGATTGCTTATAATTAACTTGAGTATTTTTAGCGAGAAAATTAACAACAACAGCAGCGACAGCAACTGCGACATACACGAAGACGACAACACAACAACAACAACAAAAACAACAACCCGAAAAAGGCAAATAAAGTATTTCAATTAAAATACGAAAAACGTAAATTAAAATACGGCAAAGCACACAAAAAAAAAAAAACCCAATTTTTAACGTCGTCAACAGTTTTGCAAAACACGCAAAAAATATACTTACACACAGGCATACACATAGTTTGTGTATGTGTATATTAGGCACCAAATTTATTGCTGCTGTATGGTAAACTATAAAAAAGGGCTCTCTTTAAACCCTAATTCTGTTTACATCGTAAATTTCATCAATATGTTTATTAGCATTCCTCTTATTATTGCTGTTGTTTGAAATATTTGTTTGGCGGTTCAAATTCATTCATAAATTGTGCCAGTCACTAATGCTAAAAATGCAATGTGCGAGAGATTAAAAAACCGTTTCCATGTTGGCTTTTCGGCTTGCACACATACAAGGCACAAAACAATGAATAAAGAAAAGACAGTAAAACTAATAACGGTTCTTATAATGTTATCAAAAGGTATAAAGCAATGGATAATTTTTACTTTTGTTCCTCCAACCAGCAATTTGTCGACCTTCAAAATAATATTTTCTACTATTCTCTTTAGCAAACTAGCTCGTGGCCCAGCAAGTTTTCACTATAATATTTTCCATTATTTATTGTTCGCTTGTTTTTCTTTTTTAGGTATTTTTTGCTTTTTCGCCCACACTATTGTCTTGCTTTGGTTATTCGCTTTTGACATTCAGTCATTTATGTATACACGGTCAAAAGCATATCCTATCTCGCCTTGGCTGCCAACTCATTGAGCGTTATAAAAGTGTTTTACTTCATCTTTTCACTTTATTAAATTTCAATATAGCTTTGCAAACTTTCTGCCACAACAACAACAATAAAATTTGAATGGAAATTCGAAAAATCAGCATCAGTTTTTTGCTGCAAGGTTTTGTTCTTGCCCCTGTCTCAGCACCTGATTTTTTGTTATGACTTTCCCATTGCCTTCCTCATTTGCCACGTTGATTCCCACCGACAGCTGTTTCTCATATTTCATATTTCTTGTCTACCAACTTTAAATAAAATCTGCGCCATCATTCGACGTCTTATTTCATGTTTCGGAAGAGTTGCTATTTTATTCAGCAACTCGAGTTTTCTTTTCTATTTATTATTTAAATTTTAACAATCTCCTAACGAGTTCTGCTCGTCCTTAAGTTCATCCTGGGAATGCGTTTTCTGTGCGTCCAGCTGGCTGCTGTGCTCCGTTTTATTTTCAGTGGATACACTTAATACCAATTAAGAATATTAATGTCATTGGCCGGGACGCTCGTTTATTGTCGGATGCTCCATCTCTCAATCTCTAACCAAAATCACCCAAATCGCCTTTCGCTTTCTAGCTGCCATCTGCAGGCATCGATGTCCTCTGCCCTTCGTTGGCTTACTTTGATCAACCATTTCACTAGCATTGCAGATGCATTAGATGAATCTGTCCAAATACAGCATCATCTTCAATTTCAGCTTCAGCTAATTTTCTCATTCGGACGCCTTTTGTCAGCATTCTTAATATTCATTTGCTTTTTTTGCTCGAAAGCTGAGGGCTCAAATAGCTGGTTGCCAGATACCAGCTTTCAAAGCTTGCCACCTTCCCCCTCTCACACCCTCTCCCGCACCCAAAAGGCGGCCACCAATTGAATCTCGAGACACCATTAATCGCAATCACAAACGAGGCGACGCAGCATTCTGATAATTTTTCATTTTGCACAGCTCAAATGTATTTTTCGTGGGCCAAGACGAGCAAAAAGATGGAACCATACAATATATATATATAAATATATATGTCTATGACTTCTATATATATATATATATAGTTTTTACGGATGAACTGCCCGAATACATGTTCTCCATACTCATTCCATAATAGAATTGGAAACTAAGTCTGAAAAAAGGTAATATCTAATTATGATATTAAATTAAATAATTTAGATATCATGCTTGAGTTAAATGTGAGTACTTAGCGCTGAGTAATTGGCCTTTACTTATTCATTTCTGCTTTATAAAATTGCGTTAATTTCACCCACACAAAAATTGATTAAATTAAGTTGAGGTTTTTATTAATTTGTTGAATGAGTGCAGCGCAAATGATTATTGACACAATTTTTATGACGTCGCCGAGCAGATCTCTGTCAGTGAAATATATAAGCAAATTCGGAATAGCAAACTGTCATAATTGAGAAAAGTACGAAAATATTTTCAAGGTTTTTTTCTATTGATTTTGTACATGGGCACATTCGCTCGGGCGGCCGAAATGACAGAATGGCGACATTGAAAGCAATTCGCTATGCTAAACATTAGCGAATCATCGCTCCTCACTACCTAATCATCTAATCACCTGTCCCAGCACCATACCCATCCCAATCCTAATTCCCATTCCAAGTACCGACTGTCCATTGTCAGTTGTCCATTGCCCATTGCCCATTGCCCATTGCCCATTGCCCACTGCCATTCAGAATCGGATACTTCCCATTTCCATTTGGCTTTGTCCGTTCTACCAAGGTTCAAAGGCGGGCATCGAAATCAATGTTAATCGCATTTGAATTTAAATTGCGTTTGAAGTTTTGTGACCTATCCATTTTGGGCCAAGGGCTGCCAATAATTCGGTATTTGTGTGTGCTTTTACTCATTGCTTCAAAAACAATATATATATATATATATATATATATAAACGGTTTGTCAGTTTGCATAATCTACGTCTTATTGCTAATATTTGGGACAATCTTTGCTTTCAATTTCTTTGAGCTTACCCAACGAGTTGTTCTATTTATTGAAACTCTTTATTTTTTCTACCAATGAAGAATAGATACTCCAAAATAAGTAAAGCCTTGTTTTTAACAGATATTTGCAAATCAAAAGTACGTTACACATAAAAGACTGCTTATCAGGCATATTCCGACCGTCTACAACACTGGCATACAACATACAAAATATGACATTAGAATTGCATTGCAAACTATGAAATTGCCCGCAAATTGCAACATAAACCTAGGCTGCTGCGGCAGGTGGATAGTGAGGCAGGTCTCTGGCAAAGCCGATGTCTTTTGCAGAAGCATTTGCTCATTTAGGCGAGGCGACTGTTCCCGGAACGATAAAGCGCTCAGCCAAATAGCGTTTCCACCTTTCCGTGGAAAGATATAAAAACAAAACTATGCTCGAGTCAAGAACAGTGACTCAAATAACAGACCCAATCGCCGCAGCGACAAAATCCACACCAGACAAGGTGAGATAAAAACACACACCAACACACACACACACACAGATATCGGACAGCAGACATGGAGTGGACACGGCACGTTCTCATGAGGCGCTTTAACACCATAAACGCTGACAATTGACATGCAAATCCTGGCAACAAACTGCAGCCAAAGCAAAACTGAGAACAACAAATAGTGAAGGACGCAACATATTATTATACCCTGAACCCATTAAAAATGGTGGATCGACTCCAATGCATTTGTGCAGAAGTATGTAACAGGCAGAAAAAAAGCATCCGAATCCCCAAAAAAAAAATACACATATTCTGATCAGGGTCAACAGACGTGGCGTCCACAAAAGGATCTCAGAGATTTTGGAATGTACATTTTCATAATTCTGTAATATATTTTACAAACATCGGTAGAAACTGATATTATTGACTCTGCATATCTAGTTTAGAAGTTAGTACTACGATCAAGTTTGTTTCATTTTATCGATAACTTCCGCCAAGCATACATGGATAAATACATAAATAAATATGGATTTAGATATGGTTGGACCTTGTTCGTTTGAATTGATTGACTGACTTGGGTAAAGGGTATTGAAAAGTCGAGTTCACTTTGATGGCGGATCTTTTCTTGTTGTTATTTAGTTTTTGATCTGAAACTGATAAGAATTTAATTACAATGCATACAATATACCAAATGTATACGAGATATTAAGCACGCTCTCACACACACACTCACACACACTAACACTCACACACCTAACAGACACCGTAGAGCGGAACACGCACAAACACGACCCAGCAATTTTAATCTGAATAGTTGTTGGTGACAGGAAAGCCAAGCAAAAGGCAAACGAATTTGAAATACGCTTGCCAGTTAAATGTAAAAATACGAAAAATAAGTAAATAAAATGCGTGTTCCAATTTCAAAGTTGCATACCGTAAAAATTACTTGAATTGGATGTGAATAAGTGCAACAGAGAGTTGAAAAACAAAACTAAGGCATGAAAGAAGGGATTTAATTGGAATCTTATTGCGATTCCTTGCTTGTACACAGCACGGTGCACTTGTGCGTTGTGCTCATGTCTCTATAGGCGCCATAATGGTAGCCAGATCCACATTGGCACAGTCATTGGCAGAGTCAAAGTCACAGGCCAAGTTGGAAACACAGTCGTCGTCGTCATCGCCGTCGCCGTCGCCGCGGAGAGCAGGCGACAATGTAGGCCAACACGCCCAACTGCTCTCAACTAAAGACTAAGGTAACGCCCCCATCAAAATCAGGGCAGAGCAAATATACAAACAATGAAATGTGCAATGATTTCAACTGAAATAAAGTGAAATAAAATCGTAGCAGCTGAGTTTCGTTTAGACGTGGCCATGTTCATATCTTATTTGAACAGTGACAGCGACAATAACAACAACAACAGTAACAACAACAATAGTTGCAGCAGCAGCAGCAACAACAATAAAAACAACAATAAAAGCAACTATAACAGAAACAGCAGAAGCTCTGCTTGCCTGGCGACGCCAGCGTCGACATCCCTGCTAGGCATGGAGCGTTTACTGCATGCAGTGCGGGAAGAATTCCAAACGGACGATGAATGCGAGAAGGAGCAAGCCATCGCTAGCAGCAACAGCAACAGCAACAGCAGCAGCAGCAGCAACAGCAGCAGCAGCAACAGTAGCAGCAGCAGCAACAGTTGCAACAGCAGCAGCAGTAGCTGCAGCAGGACGTCGGCATCGAGTCAGCTGGGCGAACACTCAGCACTCTCAACTTATGGCATAAAAGAAACTAGTGCGGTAACGGTTTCGAGTTCGGGTGCGGGTGCGGGTGCGGGTTCCGGTTCGGGTACAGGAGTGGGAACTGTGCGTCGCTTTCGACGCTCTTCGATTGGCATGCAACGCAAATCCGCATTCCGCCAAAGAAAGCTCGACTCGTTGGGGGCATGGCGACGAAAGAGGTGAGTCGACTGTTGCTTCAGGCACTGGCTGGCGGTTGGCTGCAGCCAATCTAGTGTTGTGTGCTCCTCGAGTGCCATAATGGACAACAATAACTCATTAAAACTCATTTGTTTGAAATGTATACTTGCCCCTTGGGTACAGTATGCGGCATGAGAAATGTACACATTAAATTTGAGGGCAACCCTACGATTAAGTTTATTAATAAATAATGCAATCATCTAATACATTCTTATATACAAACATACATAACTACTAAGATATAAGATCTAAAAATTGTCAGCAGGCTTACACAAAAATATAAAAATGGATACAATTTAATAAATTATATTTAGCCAAAATAGCACTCTCTTAGGATTTTAGACTTATGTTATTTGTATATGTAAATCTGTTAATTATTTTACACTTTTAATTAATTCATTTATATTTGTTTTTGTAAAGAGTCACGTTCACTTTCCAAAAATCCAATCATTAAATGTACAAGAACCTGTTTCAAATGCATTTATGGGAATTCCATTCTACAGAGCACTTAACCTAATACGATTGTGTGTAAATTAATTATTGAAAAGTTGTTCAATGAAACAATTCCCTTATATGCTTATTAATCCAATTCAATAATTTAACTCATATAAACACATCCCTCTTTTGATCTCTCCACTTGATATATAGACGCACGGCATCGACAAGCAATCCCCGTAGACCGATACGCGTTGTCCCGGATTGGACGGAAAATGCGGTGCAGGGTGAGCATTACTGGAAGCCCACCTCGGCCTCGGGTGATCTCTGCTGCCTGAACGAGGAGTGCATTGTAAGTAAGACACACACACACACACACACACACACACACACACACACATACACAAAAGCACACACACAATTTTTTAGTTGGGGTCTTCACATTGCAATACTGGATTCAGTTTTTGGAGGTTCACTTCTAATTCAATTACTGCTCCGAGAACAAGAAGCAAAAAAGCAGCTAAACAGAATGAAACTTCATGTAATCGTGTAATTTATTTATTGCGTGCCTGTCCAACATGCTCAAATATATAATTGTATATATGTGTGTATATATATATATATATATATATATATATATCATTTAATATATAAAATGGTTGCTTTTGCACGCACGAACTTCATATATATGAGGAGTGGTAAACGGCTTTATTGTTGCTATGACAATAAACGCTGAAGTTTGCTCTCGAAAGTTACAAGTAGATTGTCATTAGGTGATAGAATGGTAAAGTTTTACTCTGGGAGCAGCGATGGACTTATTGAAAGTACAAATGTTGATTATCTGCAAATGTGGAAAAATGTCACGACATCGTTTTGATAAATTATATTGCATAGAAAATATAAACGAGAATGTTCGGCAACAGAGTGTCCAAAACAATTATTTGTTATCCTTATTATCTTTTTTAGGCTATTTTAATTTCACGCCTTTAAAGCCATGTCCACCTATTTAATTGAGATTTCAATCTCAACTACGATCGCTTTGCACATGAGTATAAAATGTTGGTCTTCTTTGAGCTTTAAGTTGTTTTAATGTAAATAGTAATTTGATTGGATACAACTTTGGCCACTTTCAAATGTTATTATCTTAACATTGATAGTTCGACTGGATAGATACAATAAATTGCAAAAGTGTATTTTAGGGAGACTAGAAAGGTGTATAAAAGGTGTCAATGGACAGACAGTTGGCACATTGCCATCAGTTCAATTAGCCAGTTAGTCGATCGGAGCAAACAAACAGAGCTAATGTGTTTTTTTATGGACATCTTTTAAATTTTGTTTTTATAGAAGAGCGGACAGCGGATGAAATGCTCGGCATGTCAGCTGATTGCACACCAGAATTGCATTCCACTTGTGAATGAGAAGACCCAACTAGTGTGTAAGCCAACATATCGGGATGTTGGGATCCGGCAGTATCGGGAGCAGACAACCACCCACCACCATTGGGTGCACCGCAAGATGGAGAAGGGAAAGTGCAAGCAGTGCAACAAGGCTGTGCAGAGCAAGCTCTTCGGGTCGAAGGAGATTGTTGCTCTAACGTGTGCCTGGTGCCAGGAGGTTTATCACAACAAGGAGTCGTGCTTCAATCAGGCCAAGATTGGCGAAGAATGCCGCCTGGGTGAGTTTCAGTTGTTGTCTTTATTGATGCGCAAACAGCACAGCACAGCACAGCACAAAACGGACTAAAGCCACCAATCCCAGCCATCCAACCAGCCAGCCAGTCCATTGTATCTTTTCCATTCTGCGTTCTCCATTGTGCTCTTTGATTAATTACGTGAGGAGCATGCAAATAAATTGCGGACCGTTAACTCAATTAAAATTTGTGTATAAAAATAGCGCCTTATTCGGACGTCCACCCCTTCAGTCCCGTTAACCCTCTCAGCCACATTTCAAACTTATCGGCTGCAACGCCATTTATCCACAACGTAGCCTGTGGCACACCTCTCGCCCTTTTAAGCTCATTGTCGAAATGTCTCATTGTCTTAATTTGCCACAGCCACCCTTTTCCTTCTGCCACACCGAAATCAACGAGTATTTACACTAAATTATAAAAAAAAGGAATCATTTTCAAGCTTGTAATTTAGAAGGAAATTAAGAATGCCAAACAAATGCAAATTCATCAGCTTAAAAAAAAAGAATTTGAAGTAAATATAATCTACCGTTTTAAGCATCACAGAATCGAGCAGAAACACAATTTGAAAGTTTTCGGGTTTTTTTTCATTTTTTTTTTTTTTAAAGGAAATCATTTATTATTGTAATTTGTTAACTCAATTTGAATTTCCGCATTGTTAATATTCTTTTCGGTTTCCATTGTCGTCTTGTCTACTCAAATCGTTTATCTTTGCTTTTGGGTCAAGTTTTTAGGTCATTATCATTTATTTCGCGGAATTGACAATTTGTCAATCACGGCACTAAATCAACAGATGAGCCGATAGGACGATTATTTTGAAAACCTTTGAGTCCCGCTTTTTTCCATTATTGCCGTTTTACAATGTCAGCGCGGGACGATTTGTTTAATTAAAATTGGGTACTCAAAATAAACACCGTTTGATTGGGCCTGCAAGTCGACAATTGATACAAAATAGTGGCAAACCCATGTCTCCCCCGATTCAGCATTTTCGGAGTTTTGATTTGATAAGAGAAAACTGCACGAACTTTCAGCTGCATTGGACCATGTTCAAATATTAGCCTTTAGTTGCATTGAAATTTGTTTTTCTTTCATCTTGCTTATTGCCTCGAAGGGCATTTGTCGATTGGCAATTGAAAGTTTTAATTTTAAACTAACCGCAATACAAAAATTCCCATAGGAATTTTAATTATTTTAATGTGACCCACTTAAAAAATTAGGATTAGTGTAATACTCAAATGGAAGTTCACTTTCAGCAAAGTCCCAAACATTAAGCCCATCTAAAATGTCTGCAATGTTTGGTGGAAGTGGCAAAATCAATTGTTGCACAAGTTGAAAATCATGCATCCGAGTTGCACTTAGTGCTTATTTTCTAAGAGCTGCTCTCACGCAGTTAATACTTGAATTTCAAAACTTTATAAGTGGCAGAAGTACTTACTTTTGCTGGTTTCTGCGGATGGCTCCAACTATTGTGGCTGTGTCTGCAACACAAGTGGAGCGCCGAAAAGCAAAACAATTGGCCATGGCCATCTTTGTAAACTCTCGGGTGGAGAGGGGAGTGGTGGAGGGGGGGGGGGTGTACTGTATGCATAGTTTTTGCGTGCTGGACTGAATGGACTGGCTGTAAATGTGTCTCAATAAGCGTCTTGTTAACACACTCTTCTGCATTGCATTACACTGGCATTGTGTGTGGGCCCACAATTCCATGATACCATGAAGATAACACAAGACAGCAAAATAATAAGTAATAGAAAATGACATTCCAAAAACCCACCCTGGTATTCGTCTACCCTAAGTCTTCTGCCCGAGAATTGCAATGCGTAGCTCTACTTTATCAGCTTGTGTTCTTCAATCATCTCTCTCTCTCTCTCTCTCTCTCTCTCTCTCTCTCTCTCTCTCTCTCTCCCTATCTCCCTCTTTGTGTCTGTCCTTATGTGTCCTCTGTCCGTCTATGTCACTTTTTTCCTTTCAGCCATTCTGGCTACGCTGCGTCCCACCTGCCTTTTTCTCTCCCGCTTGCTGCTGCTGTTGATGTATTCATAATTGCGCCATGACTTGGTCCCTGGTATGTCAACTGTGTGGCTTCATCTCAATTTGTTTTGTTTGCCAGTGGCTCGTGACTTCTGCCATATTTTCTATGCTATTAACTTGTCTTTGTTGCGCCTACTGCTGCCTAGTGCTTGTAGCCTGGCAAATGGGATTTTCTGGTTAGCCCAGCTATCACCCAGCTCTCAATTAGCTGCACACAAAACACGTTGGTCAGCTGACAATGTTGACGCACATCTTAATGCTAACGACCACAACAAGCCAGCGTCGTCTGCCTTCTTCGCATTCAGTCCTTGTGTCTAAAATATGTACGTGCTTGCAGGTAACTATGCGCCCATCATTGTGCCGCCATCGTGGATTGTGAAGCTGCCGAACAAGGGTAACTTCAAGTCCTCAATTCGTGTGAGCAACAAGAATAGCTCAGCGGGTGGTGCTGCGGGTGGTGCTGCGGGTGGTGCTGGTGGCGCTGGCGGCAAGAGCAAGAAGCAGACGCCGAAGCGCAAGGGCAAGGATGATAAAAAGGAGCCGCGCTGCTTCATTGTGAAGCCCATTCCATCACCGGACGTTATACCGGTCATTGTATTTATTAATCCCAAATCCGGCGGCAATCAAGGCGTCAAGTTGCTTGGCAAGTTCCAGCAAATGCTAAATCCACGTCAGGTATTCGATCTGACCCAGGGTGGTCCCAAAATGGGGTAAGTATCCTTATTTCATAACCAAAATTTGTTTTTAATTCTTACTTTGTATTTAAAGGTTATATTTAGGAATCTACGACTGTAATTCAGTTAAGCTAGAACATTATATACCGAAGATTTCAGAGATATGGGTTTTGTGCAATCTGTCCGTCTGTCCATCTAGGCACTTGGACAGACATCTAGGCACGCATCAGAAAAAGTGCACAAATTGAAGTACTGCGTCCGCTCGATAAAAACAATATTAGCAAATCGACAAAGCCATATATCTCCAAAAGTCCCAAAATTTGGTTTGAAAGTTGTTGGCGATGCCATTGAAATATCGGCGTATAACCCGTCCACCTCCACCGTTCCCAGACCCGTCGTCACCACTAAATATTTGAAATGGCTATATCTTTGGCAGTTTTATAATAAGACCATATATCTCACACAATTGTAAAACAAGAGTCATCAAATTTTAGTACTAGTAACTCCCTTCAAAAATCCGGAGAAAAAACATTGTATTACGCTCACTTACGCCCCAAAATCCCTTGACTTAGAAGCTACAGTTACAAAACTTCGAAGGAAAATCACTAAATTTGATATATTTGCTACCAGTTGTTAGCTGGTATATCTTATGGTACCAAAGTATTTTGCAGTACGGAACGCCTTTTTGTTTCTGTTTGATCAAGATCAAGCTCAGAATCATATTCTAATTAATTCCAGTTTATAAGCGAATCTCGAAACAAAAAAACCGGCAATTTAACCAATAAA
>JAWNLV010000136.1:0-85000 GCA_035042125.1 Drosophila longiperda | reverse complement strand
GTTTTAAGCATTCGGAACTTCAAACCAGAATTTAATTGTAATCTAAAAAGAAAACTCAGAAAAATATGCGAAGTTAGTTTTAAAAACAAAAATGTTGCCTACAACAAGGCGCTAAAAATGATTATTTTTTATTTAAAATTTGTTTTATTTTTTTGTTGTTAGATGTTTTTTTTATTATTAGCATAAAAATGTATACATATATTTTTTTTTGTGTGTCTACAGAAATTAATGGAAAAATGCATATAAATGCAAATATAAATTTAAAATTATTCAAGATAAAAGTATAAAATTAGTTGTTAAATTAAGCAAGAAACAATTCTCAACACACTTAAGCGTTGTCTTAGCAATTAAGTAACAATTTATTTATTCGAAACTTAGAAGCAACTAACTACAGTTTTTCCTTAATGAAGCACACACACATACACACACAGACACACGCACAATCTGCTCTTAGATTGTGACCTGTTTTCAAAACATTTGTTTTTAATATTTGGCAAACAAAATTATGAGATGATTATATTGTGATATCTAAATTTAATTATACTTAAACTAACACACAAAATTACACAACTGACAATTTATTAATATTCTGGACTGGAGAAAACGCATGATTTATGTATTGATATTAGACAAGACATACGAATAATGAGAAGCAACAACAGAATCCGAAACAGTCACAAGATCAAATACAAACAGTAAAAAAACAGTAAGAATAACAACCACAATTACAAATGCACGCATATTAAAATATATATTATATACTAGTGACACATACCTATAAGCATAATACAACATGCATACTTTGAAAATTTAAATATATAGTTGAATAACTGCAGAAGAAAGAAATATCGAATTTTTTAAATTTGAAATATATATACATATGCGTAACTCTTGTAAATTGCAAATAAAGTCAAAAGCAGCGAAGCAGCAGCAAAAAAGCTTAAGCTCACAGACAAGCATACATATGTGTATACAGTAAATATAGTTACCCGATATGCCGAAAAGCAAACAAACACACACACACACACACACACATACATAGAGTCCCATGCGCACACTCTTTTTAAGCTATGCACAACCCAGAAAATGTTCCGTGTTTCCAAGTCTTCTGGTTCTCTGGCTATACAGCAATTCTTCATCACTATTACTCTATCTCTTTCAATCTCTCTTCCTCTACCACTCCCACTTTCCCCCTCTCTGTCTGTCTTTATATAAGTATATCTGTATATCTGTATATCTGTACCTCTCGATGTGTTTCAAATTCAATCAATGACTTTACAGAGACTTAAGCGCCCGTCCTCACCCGCCCAACCTTCAGGCTTATAGAGCCCAAATACCCTACGAACAAAGCAACAAACAAAAACAATACCATTAAAAAATATATATTTATATATTCAATATATTCAATATATATATATATATATATATATATATATGTATATATCAATTGAGCATATACATATAAAGACTATTGGGAATTTTAAGTGACTTTACTACAAAACTTAAGCCACAATAGCAAAAACAACAAAAACAGTAAAAGAATCAGCAACAAAAACAATGAACAACAGGAACATCTGATAATATGCATATTTATACAAAGTTATATATACAGATTTACATCTGAAAGATTATACATACATATATATACAAACTATATTTTATCAAGTCAAAATAAACTACATATACATTATGAATATTCTGATTAAACTTATAGAACCGTAAGCAACCCTAATCTAATCAAAGTTGCAGTTGTATATTCCAATTCTATTTCATCTATATGTGTAGATGTCTAGTTATTTATTTTTTTTTTTTTTTTTTTTATTATTAGATCTTCTAGTGCTAAGTTCAGTTGTACAATGCGCTAAAGTCAATTACGTTTCAAAATTTGCAACACAATTGGTTAAAGATATTGTGAAAACAAAAAACATTGAACAAAATTAAATCTCACTATTGAACATAAGGCAACGTAATTAACTGGTTAGCGAGCATATTTAGCGCCTAAGCAAACCAAACTTTAACTGCATCTATAAACTGTATTTGTATTTGCATCAAGTAATTATAATTGCAATTAAACTACAATTAAGTGTCTTGGATAGCTGCAAAAACCTTTGCTGCCGTTGGCCACCAGAGCATTTTCTTATCGGCTGCCGGCGGCACCGCTAGTTTTTTCAGAGAGAGAGAGAGGATAGTATGTTTTGGATTTCATAGAAAATTAGATGTGGTAATGCGATAATGCCTAATGCGATTTCCCAATTAAACGATGTTTGTCAGAGCTTGGGCGCAACCAGCTTAAGGCCCCGGAGATGTGCGTCCAACGCCTGCCATATTTCGTTCAAATGAGATTTTCTCACGCATTTAGTGGCAATCTAGTGAATTTAGAGAACAGCACTATGACTTTGCAAATTGAACACTGAAATAATTGCAAAAAAAATTTAATTTCCAAAAGGTTTAATATTTAATAGAAATGTAATTAATGTACTTGTCTATTTGCTATTCCTAAGTAATCTGATCAGAAGTTATTGAAATTGTAGTTTGAGAGTTAACTGAAATGAACAAGTGCGATGAGCGAGTGAAAAGCTAACAACTAACAGTGCTGACAAGCGCTATTGAAATGTGTAGACAGACACTTTGTAAGTGGGTTAAATATTCACTTGTTTAGAGAACAACCGGGTCCAAGCTTAACTGGGGAATACAAGTATATTTTTGTGCATTTGGTATAAATACCGAATAGAAACTAAGCGAAAGAAACCAGCACCATATAAGCAAGCAACATATTATTATTATGACAACTTACAATGCCTTGACAAAATAAACACACACACCAAGCCAAATACACAACAGACATACACAACACGCATACAACCTGATGAATGTTTTACAATTAAGCGTAGTAACATCTAGATAAGGATTTATGTACGGATATGTATGTATATGTTTATTTGGGTGTCCATGCAGGACACTATATAGATAAACATGTACATACAACAATATAGAAGCTAAACATCAATACATACAGCGTATATACATACACACACCTATATAGATGTGTATATATATACATACATATTTATATACATGTATATATATTTATATATATTCTTTTTTATGCATATAAGAAAATTGTTGAACAAAATGGAAAACAACATGAAACGCAAGTCTTATGAAACCCTAGTAACTAAGGCAACAAAAATTGTAAAGGAAGCAACTGAAACAAGAACTAGAAAGAAAGTAATAAGAGAGAGCAACTACCCAATTAATGGGGTCTTGAAGAAGGAGAAAATAGTATAAATACTACCCTACTATATATGTGTGCATACTTATATACATTCATCTAAAATATGCGTATAGTGAATACCTTAAACTTATTTTTATTTATTTATTTATGCTTAAAAAAAAACACACACATTCTCTCATACTGTGAGAGAATAAATATATATCTTATTTTCCAAAATAAATGCATGCTTTAAATTTGATTGTCTACGTAATTTTCGAATATATTCAGTATTTCCTTTATTCCTTTTTTTAAAAATATTAAATTTAATTTTATTTCCTAGAACTATTATTTTTTTTCAGCTGTGCAAATTCTTTTTCATAAGAACACAACGAAACCAAAGAAAATGATATTTTTTCCCAAATTATATGCTAAAAAAATAATAATGAAATAAGAATATAACCTACGCAAGTCTGAAAGTATTTCTATCGAAGAGTTCTAAACTACTTAACTGTGAATTGTAAATAAATCAAGATATACTTCAACTTGGCGCTATTTGTTAGAAATGTCATGAATATAATATACAGATAAATAATATAATATTATACCTATACTTATTGCTGTATACATAATATAATTGGTTACAATTTTTTGGTAGTCCCTAAGTACAACATTAACAGACATAAAGCAAAACAAAACTAAGTACGATATGCACTGCAAGCACTGAGGAATTTGATTCAATTTTACTTAAGGAAAATGAAAAGAGTAATTGAAGTAGAATTACAAGTTTAAATTATACCTTTACAATTAAAGATTATAAAATTGAATTTTTGGAACGATATCGAAAAACAAATGAAAATGGGCAAGTTAAAGAGTCCCCAAAATCCATACATCTTGTGTGTATGTATTATATGTAGAACGAATTGGATATGCAGAACGGGTTAACCATAATCGGCCAAATAGCAAGTTACTGGCACTCACACACACACACACACACACACACACACACACACAAATAGACACATATTTAACTTTATTGATGTAGCTAACTAAAAAAAAAGAGAGCTTGATTTATGCAGTTTATCCTTAACTTTAGATACACGCTCAGATGTAGACACTCAACTTGGCACAGCCGACCATATCTGCTGTGTTCTTGACTATCAAAATGAACATTAACAAGAACAAAAGCTTACTCATTACTTTTTATAAATAAGCTTAACTCTATCGCAAACACACACCCGCACACACGCGCGCACACACACACACACACACACACAGCCACACCCACACATGAATTACGGCACACTCGACCTTATCTGCAGTAATTCTGACGCCCTAACTTGATATTTAATGAGCAACCACATCAACAACAACAAAAGCAAAAGCTAACTAAAGACTCAAAACTAACCAGCTTATGTAATTAAGGTTCCGTTCTTTTGCGCAGATACATTCTATTCATAACACGTTATCGTATCCTATTCAAAAATAATGTATGAATATCTAATACACAAAATTTGAGAAAATTTTAATCAATACATTTTCGAATACTCTATTATATATAAAATAAACTAAATTTTTTTTTGGTATTTCAAGCTCAAAATAAAATGCGTTTTATTGTGGTTTATAGGAATTTTTACAGCCTTCCCAATGCAGGTATTACATTTAAGACTCTGTTCTTATCGATAACATTTATGAAGCAGGTTGGCGATACCTCCAAGTCTAAAGAGTTCGACACTTGTATACCCAGCAAACACCCCTCACTTCGCACAGCCACTCATTCCAACAGTTGAACACATATCTAATCTGGTTGGAGTCTCCGCTAGCACAGTGAGTAACAACAAGCAGTGAACAGCAGGCATAATGCGCAGATTTCATTGCAACTAGATATTAGCTATGCCGCTGTCTAATTGGTACCGAAATAATGAGTTATTATAATTTCTCCTGCTTTTCCCATTTTGCAAACGAATTAGAATATTATGTACTTTTTGTCGGATGTTTCAACAACATTTACTGTCAGTTTGCTCAGATTTGTCTTCTTGTTAGATCTATGTAATATATCCTATTAAGACGTCTTCAGACTGTTAACATTTCTTTATTCAATTTCTTGTGTCGAAATTTATAAAATATGATGGGTCATATGTTTTTAAATACATTACACCCGCCGATACGGATATTAGCACCCCAAAAAGTAATCCACTTCAGAATTATCAAATTTAAAATATTCATAGGTACACGCAATCTTACGGAATGTTAAGCATTCATGCAGCGCTATAAATTATATGTACGCATATATCTAATGTACTTTTATAAGCACCTTAATTGCGAAGCTTTTGACCAACTAAGATTCATGGGACTGTTATCAATTCATTAACTGATATGCGGGTGGTTAGATAGACAATTCGATAAACAAGTGATTTCTTGACGTTATCGGAATATGCATAAGCGATGGCCTCTTAATCGGTATCTATGGCAAACACTATAAAAAGACCCAAAGAGCAGTGTTGTCCAAAAAGAAAGTGTTCGAACAACTCAACATGAAGTTCATTTTATTCGCTCTGTTTGCGGCAGTCTGCGTGCTCAGTGTAAGTATTTGGCTCACAATATGAGTGATTCTGGGGATTAATGTGTGCCTTGACCAACTAGGTCAATGCCGACACCTGGCAGCCGCAGATGATGGACCCGGAAACGGGCCTAATATACGAAGCCAGTGATTTCGCTGATGTCGATGGTGAGGTCTTCCAACCAGAAATGTTCAGCATATTTTCGAGTACTTGGTGGGCCATTAGGGCTGCTCTGCGCACCGTGAAGGGCTTGAACTGCATTATTAAATGGATTGTGGGCATCAAGGCTAGTGCCCTTCAATACAATGCCGACGTCGTGAACTGTGGCGTTTCCGCTGCCCAGGATGTAACCAATCTGATCAATGCTAATGTGAACATCATTAACAGCGTCAACAATATCATCAATCTCAAGACCAACATTTGCGCCACCACCGATGACTCTGTGAATCAGAGTATTAGCAGCAGCTGTGCTGGCAAGACACTGGCCCAGGTCTTCAAACTCTACATACAAGTGAAGAAAGCCATCTCGCTGGCCAAGAAAATACCCCAAGCTGGTCCCAAAGCTGTCACCTGTGTGAGCAACGCCACAAACACTCTCACCAACTACTACACACAGTTCCCCGCCAACATGAAGGCTTGCTCTAAGCTTACCAATTAACTTCTATTATTTCCATTTACTATTTCTTTTTAATACATATTAAATGAGCATTTACAAATATTTGTTTTTAATTATCAACTGGGCTTGTGACTTTTAAGGCAACGGGTCTTTTAAGGACGTCTTTAGCAACATACAACAGAAGTTTAAGATGTATACTCTTGTCGTTTTACATACTTATATTGTATATTTGAATTTTTGAAAATTTTAACTTTTTTTTTAATTATTGATTGCACGCTCGGACGAACAGCAAGGCGACCAATTTATAAAAACTAACATTCGTTTAAGTTTTCAGCATAAAAAAATAAATATTTTACCCAATCCAATGTTTTTTTTTAGCTTAGTGTGTGTGGTTTATGCTCTAGCTTTCAAATTGTGTGAGATATATACTCTTATCTTTTTCCACTACAAGGCGAATCGGATTAGGGAGTCGGAGTTGGCGTGGCCATTTTATTTTTTATCGATCTATAATGGAAGTTATTATTAACACTTTTAAAATTTGGTGACTGAAGCTTAAAAATTGTAGAAAATATTGCCATCTTCAATTTCTAGGGTCGAAGTTCCTAGGGGCCGCTTGTTTGGTCTAAAATAAATGCCGATCTTTGAGGGTTTTTACCTGCAAGTTGTTTTCCAAGTTTGGTGACTTTATCTTAAAAATTGTGAGATATGCGGATTTATCGATTTACATTTCCGATGTCAGCATTGGCGATTATGGGTGCAGTTGTGGGCATGGTCAAAAAATAATTTATCTGTTCTATAAGGTACCTATTTAATTTTGGCGTTGGAAGTAGGCATATGCCGATATTTGTAGGACATCGGCAACAACTCACAAACCAAATATAGTAGCCATAAAAGTTTGTGTAATATATGATTTGGGAAAATCAATTTTATCGATTTCCGATTTTTACACTTTGTCTGATGCGTGCGCAGACTAGTTGTGTGAACACGTATAGGGTGCAGTCAACACGATGAGATGACGTTTAGAATCGAACTGTTCGCTCTGATGAGCATTTCTTTATTTTATAGACAAATTTTAAGCCTAAATACATATCCAGCCGCTTGTAGGGCGTCTTCGTATTATATTTTCTTATCTAGATAGAGCCACTTGTAAGGCCACCTTAGGCGACATTTTGTTTTTTCAGTTATCCTCTTTGATTTCTAAAAAATAGCTGATTCCTACAGCGTCACATGTGTGTTTGGTCCAACATTTAATACATATATAATAATATATAATATATATTTTAAATTCAATTATAGCTTTTAAATTGTGTGAGGTATATGGTCTTATCAATGATGAAAATTTTAAGTATTACACTTTCAAAATTTGGTTGCTGTAGCTTACCAATTGTAGAAAATATGCACATTTTAGAATTCTAGGGCCGATTGTGTGGGCGTGGTTTTAAAAAAATTCCGATCTTTGAAGGTGGTTACCTGCACATTGCCTTCTATCTTGCTTCTTTAAAATTGTGAGAGGTATGCGGATTTATCGATTTACATTTCCGAAATATCAGCATTGGCGATTATTGGAGCAGTTGTGGTCGTGGTCATAAAAATGTATAATCGGTTCTATAAGGTGTTTACCAGTAATATACTCTTATAAACTTGCGAGGGGGGCATTTGGACGTTGGAGGTGGGCGTATCATATGTCGTTCTTTGAATCTCAACAACTCACCAACCAAATTTTGACTGTAACCTTAAAATTGTGGCAAATATGTAATTTTATTGATTTGCAAAAATCAATTTTACTGATTTGCAAAAATTAATTTTTTTGATTTCCTATCCCCCTAGTGCACGTAGTACTCCAATTTTGACAGGTCCAATAGTTATTAGCATTACATCATTTTTCGTCCTTCACAACAAGGGTTTTCGTTGACATAAAACTTAATAATTTGAATCTATTATCTTTCCTATCCAGCTACAATCCGATAATGGCTCGTCGTTTACAAAATCCGCGTAAGATTGAATAAAGCCGTGCCCGATGAGTCTTGGTAAAGTCTCCATTAGCACTCCGGGCGCTCTTGTCGCAGCAGCGACACCTGTAAGGTCTGCGATAGACACCACCACTCGTTGCTCGACTTCCGCGGGCCAAGAGCCAACAATGATCGGTCGACATTGCCTCCATCATCCGTGAACCGGGCATG
Source organism: Drosophila longiperda (assembly GCA_035042125.1). Taxonomy (NCBI): domain Eukaryota; kingdom Metazoa; phylum Arthropoda; class Insecta; order Diptera; family Drosophilidae; genus Drosophila; species Drosophila longiperda. The sequence continues at coordinate 76,432 of JAWNLV010000136.1, read as the reverse complement.
CTGCATAGCAATTCATCCTTTTTCACAATAGAATGAATCAATTCGAAACAAGGGCGTTTATCGACAAATGCTGTCCGACAAGCCGGATAAACTGTGGGTTCGCAAAGGCCCTGACAGTGAACTGCCGCTCTCTCTTCCGCAAACTCTCTTTGTGCATCTACCAACAACATAGCAACATAAGAGATCTTTTGTAAGCGACTAGCTTTAACAGCATGAATATTACGCATATTATCCACCCAAACAAATTCTGGAGGAAGAAAGTCCACGCCACCACAACATTTTGTCCTTCGAGCCGGCTTTTATCATTTGCATCAACAATATTCCAACTCCAGGAAATACAAGTGATGTTATTTCCAATTAATATACAGTCCGGTTAATCGCCAACTACTGGCCTCCGATTTTCTCATAATACCAAATTGTACGGAAAAAAGCGTTCAAAGTGAAAGTAAAAACATTCTTCTCAGCCGTCACTTTTTTGCAACTGCAAAACGAGCAAAGTTTAAACTGCTCATAATTGCTCTTTCCCTGCACAGTGATTGCACAGTCAGCTGCTATTGAAATTACATACCGCCACATCCATGGCTGCACTCATAAATAAATATTTTTATGCGCATTCCCATAAGTAAATATTTATTACTGCTTAATTATCCAAGTTATTAATTACATTGAAATAACTAGAAATTTTATGTAAATAATTTCTGTCGCCACATTTATTATTTAATTATTATATTTAATTATAAACTAACAACTAACTTATATTAATTATATACATAATAAAATTTCTTTCCGCGCTTATCGATTTTATTATCGATAATCCTTATATGTGAGTGATCCGATTCCACACCATCCAAAAATTTATAATATATATAATTTTATAATATAATATATAGTGACATATTCAGATCACGCAGATCCCACTCGCACCGCAGACGCACTTTATATTAATATAATCATAGCAGGCAAAATAAGATAAGCAAAAACAAAGAATGCAACTACCAAAGAGACCCCTACATAGATGGCAGGTCAAAGTAAATAAACAGACCATGAGATAAAAAGGAAGTGCGAGGTTTACAGATATATAGATTAAGCCACTAGCATAAGGAGAGTTTCATTTCGTACACCAATCTGAGAAGACTAATTTTTAAATAAAGAATTGGATTTTTTAGACAAAACAGTATGTTAAACCAAAACAGCTTACTTTTAAGAGTCCAAAGGACACTCGTTCTCAAATTAGTAAAATTATAAGCTCGAGCAAAATGGCATTACATGATTTTATTGCTATTTGCCACAGACTATGCTAGTATGATGCTATGATCAGTATGCCATCCACAACTCCTGCCTCAGTTTACACACTCTAAATTCGGCGTGACCAAATACGATTCCTATGGGAGAAGGTCGAAAAGGAGTATGAGTTGTGCACCAAGACGGCAATGCAAGGAGAAGACAGTGAGGGTAGTGCCATCTGCAGAATAAATATTAACATTTTTATTCTGCCTCAACTTAGTGAAGAAATCGCAATACAATATAAGTATATGAGAAATCCAATTAGTTTTTGATTGGATTGTTTCAGATCGTCAGCCATAACAAACAATTAAATATTGTGTGGCATCGACGTTGATGGTACTGGTGGTGCTGACTGCTGCTGCTGCTGCTGCTGCTGTTGCTGTTGCTGGATGGGCAAAGTACCAATAACAATTTACACTTCAGACGATATTTCAATATTGATCATTTGCTGTGAAATTTGCCTTATCCTTTCTTGTTTCTGCTTCTTTTCGGTTTTTTTTTTTTTTTTTTTGGTTTCAGTGTGAGAAATTTTGAGAAAAATGTGTGACGAATGAAAGTAAACAAACAACATAAATATGGAGACGGAGACGTCGACTGTTGCCGGCACTGTTATGAAACAGCAGCGCAGGCGCGCTCTTTGAATTTTTTCGGATCATCAGCCAAAAATAAAAACAAAACAAATAAATAATGTGTGTATGCTTCTCAGAATGTGTGAGCTTTAGCTTGGTTTTGAAATCGCATGCAACTTTCGTCATTCGCTTTGAAATTTGTAAACTCCTATAAATTTGGCCTGTTGAGTGGATATAAATTTTTTTTTTTTTAAGGCGGAGCTTGTGTGCACGACATATAACCAGCTACATAAAGGCTTGAGTCAAGTTGAAGATCGGTCAGCGCCTAGCACCCTGGTGTGTGTGTGTGTGTGTGTGCGTGTGTGTGTGGGAGTAGGGACAAAGATGAAGCCGGCTGCAAGTGAACTCTGCTATAAAATAGCCTGGTTTGATTTCTTATATCTTAGTAGTTTTTGAACTCTTCACTCGACAACTTCTTCGTTTTGTGTTTCAAAAGTGAAAAAACAAACAAACAAATAATGTCTTTGGAAAAGAACAACTCCGCTAACTCCACCGGCTTTCAGTACATCACCCAGAGTAGCTCGGCTCAAGGTCAGAGCCACCCCAATTACTTTTCCAATACAACGTACATTTCGACTGATTTTGGATCGAAAATCACTATGGCCAACTCCAAGTACAAGGTCTGCACAGCATGCAAAGTCCAAGTAGATTCATCAAAATGGAGCGCTCATCTTCGAACCAATTCACATAAGATGCGTGTGTTTACACCTGTGAATAACCAGGTGAAAGTCATTTCGGGTGGCTTTAAGAACAGGATCTCCACATTTGCGTATGAAAACACGCAAACTAATATACTAGAACCAGAAGAGTTTCTTAGTGAGGCAGCTAAAGAAGTGCTCCCACTTATAAGAAATGTCTTAGCCACGCACATAGCCTGCAAAATTAACCTAGAGCTCTTTGCTGAGTATATAAAATTCACCAATGACGAGACGGAAATGACAATAAAGTCACATCAGTCAATTATGTGCATTTTAACAGCATCAAGTGATCTGGAAAAGTTTTTAAAAGAACACTCAACCAATATATGCACTAAAATGGAAGAATTCCAGGAAAAGGACAGCGGATGGACAATGACAAGCATTTTAAGGCTGGAGATAAACATAAATAAATATACTCCATTTAAAGTTTCAAGCTTTATTGAAACGCCTAAAGGCTTAAGAACCAAAAAAGCCATAGTCAATGTGAAAAATAATGATGCGTTTTGTTTTAAATGGGCATTGATATCAGCCCTCAAAACGCCATCCAATAATAATTCATCAAGGTGCTCTGTCTATAAAATTGATAACATTGAGAGTCCATCAATAAAAATCGATGAATCTCTCAGATTAGATTTTTCAAATTTGGATTTCCCTCTGCCATTGGAACAAATAAAAATTTTCGAAGCTCAAAACCCAAAAATTAGCATCAATGTTTTTGGGTTTGATGAGCAGGCGGGTGCAGTTAACGGTCCACTGTACATCACGGAGATGGAAAAGGATAGACACATAAGTCTCATGCTATTGGAAGCCGAGGAACGAGCTCATTTCGTATGGATAAAGAGTTTGTCAAGGTAATAATTATAATTTATATATATATTATATATATTATAATATATTTATAATTTGTTTTTCTTTATACTTTTAGGCTTGTAAGACGCCAATTAACATCCCACAAGGCTCATCTTTACTTCTGTAAAACATGCCTAAATTTTTCGCATAATGAGAGGAGGCATACCGAACATCATCAAACCTGTGGGAAGGTTGTATCGAAACTCCCATCCGAAGACAAGGCAAGTCTTAGATTTAAAAATTATAGTCGTACTTTAGATGTACCGTTTGTTGTTTATGCAGATTTTGAGTGTATACTCACCCCCCTCAATGCACAACTTAGCGAGAATGTAATAGCAACTTCTCAGCACATTCCTATAGCATTTTCTTACTACATAAAGTGTGCCTTCAACCCAGCCTTAGACAAGTTTGTTTTAGAGACTGGAAAAGATGCAGGTATAAAATTTGTCGAGTCTCTTATCAGAGATGTAACAGATATTTATACCTCGTTATTTATCATCTGTCAAGCCCATGGTTCTAACTTATGAAAATGAGAACAATTTTAGAAATGCAGATATTTGTCATATCTGTGAAAAGAGCTTAGGCAATGATCGCGTTAGGGATCATTGTCATTTGACTGGCTTTTACAGGGGAGCAGCACATAATGTCTGCAATATAAACTTTCAAATTGCACCTTTTGTCCCCGTATTTTTCCATAATTTTTCAAAGTATGATTCACATTTATTCGTTAGAGAATTAAACAAAGTTGAAGGTAATATAAAAGTACTTCCCCTTAATAAGGAGTTGTATATTTCACTTTCAAAATATATTTATATTGCATCCCATGAAAAAATTCTTGAAATTAGATTTTTAGATTCATTTCGCTTCATGGCAACAAGTCTAGATGCACTTAGTAGCAATCTAGATGTAGAAAGTTTTAAAAGCGTTAAATTGTTTTTCCCATTAGACGATAAATTTAATCTGATACGTAGGAAAGGAGTCTTTCCCTATGAGTATATCGACTCAGAGAGCAGATTGTATGAATCAGCCCTCCCTCCCAAAGAAAAATTCTTCAACAGTTTGTCTAATAAAGAATGTTCAGCTGAGGATTATGCCCACGCACAACAAGTTTGGTCCGTTTTTGGATGTCATAATCTAAAAGAGTACATGGAATTGTATCTTAAGACTGACGTTCTTTTACTTACTGATGTTTTTCAAAATTTTCGAGCCATATGCAAGAAAATTTATTCATTAGATCCCGCCCATTACTATACAACACCCGGTCTCTCATGGGATGCAATGCTAAAGACAACAAAAATAGAACTCGAACTATTAACAGACATAGATATGTATAGGTTTATTCAAACTGGTATTCGTGGTGGTTTGGTTCAGTGCTGCAAGCGCTATTCAAAAGCCAATCATATGTATATGGAGACCTTCGATAGCACTAAGCCTTCAGAATTTCTGATGTACTTAGATGCTAACAATTTATATGGTTGGGCTATGTCTCAGCATCTCCCTTATTCGGGTTTTAGATGGATGAATGAGGATGAAGTCAATTCATTTAATCTTACATCTATCACCGAAAATTCAGAGAATGGTTACATTCTTGAGGTAGATCTTTTATACCCAGACTCCATTCATGATTACCATAATGACCTACCATTTTGCCCATCAAACCAAAAGCCTACTTCGGAGGCAAAAGTACAAAAACTTGTTGCTGACCTAAGGTCTAAGTCAAAGTATCCTATACATTATAGAAATCTCCAGCAATGCCTAAACAATGGGTTAAAATTAACAAAAATTCATAAAATTTTAGAATTTAAACAGTCTCCTTGGCTTAAAAAGTATATTGAATTAAACACTTTTTATAGAACACAAGCCAAAAATAATTTCGAAAAAGACTTTTTTAAATTACTTAATAATGCAGTCTATGGAAAGACGATGGAAAACGTTGAAAAACGTAAAGACATCAAGCTGGTTACATCGTGGGAAACCACAAATCGCAATAGGTTGGGTGCTCGTGCCCTGATTGCGAAGCCCAGTTTCCATAGTTCTGCGCAATTTTCTGAAGATATGTATGCGATTCAAATGAATCGTATGCTTAATGTTTATGATAAGCCCATGTACTTAGGTTTTGTTGTTTTGGAACTATCAAAATGGCAAATGTATGATTTCCATTACAATTATATGAAGCCAAAGTTCCAAGAAAAAGTCTCATTAAACTATATGGATACAGACTCATTCATATATTCTATTGAGACTAAAGATTTCTATAGTGATATTGCGGATGACATAGAGATGCGTTTTGATACTTCCGAGTATCCATTAGAGTTAGCAAAAAAATATGGAATCAAGAGGTGCAACAAGAAAGTCTTAGGTATGATGAAGGATGAAAATTGTGGTAAGAGAATGTTAGAGTTTGTTGGCCTTAGAGCTAAAATGTATTCATTGTCTGTTGAGGGAGGTGGGTGCATTAAAAAATGTAAAGGCGTAAAAAAATCTGCACTAGATAAGCTAAATATAACTAGCTATAAGGAATGTCTATTTGAAAATAAGACATTTAGTGATAGTATGCTAATGTTTAGATCTAAGATACATAACTTGTATACGCATAAAGTAAGAAAAACAACTTTAAGCTCTTTAGATGATAAGAGAAAAATAAGGGAAGATGGCATTCGAACGTATGCTTGGGGTCATCATAGAATTAATTCATAGTGTGTTAAGAAAAAAAAAAAAAATTTATATGTTTGTTTATTGAATAAATTGAAAATAAAAAAATAAAAAAAAAACAAGATCTTTATAAGTAATTGTATGCTGTTTATTAATTGAATAATTGAAAATAAAAAAATAAAATAAAAACAATCTTTATAAGAATTTACGATATTGTAAATTGAAATAAATATCAAAACCAGTTATTTGTGATATATTTTATTTAGATTTACTTAACTTAACTTACTTAAATATTTAAATTTTTAATAAAATTTAAAAATTCTTCACTTTTTTCAAATGCTTCTACGTCATATTCCTCGGTGATGGGCTCCATCCTCTGACTCTCCTCCGTGATATCAATCACCTCGATATCATCCTCTGTGATATCAGTCACTTTAATATCATCCTCAGCTATTTTAGGTTTTTAGGTTTTTTTGCGCACTGTTCCTCCTGTTCCTCTTCCTTATCCTCAAATTTCCGCTTTTCTCTATGCAGAAAGCCCAGTGGATCCACCAGTTCCAGCAAATCATTAGTGTCCTCTGAATCCACACAGCTGCTTCACTCCCAGGGATCGGGTACGGCATGAGCTCTTCAAAACGAAGATTCATGGGATTATTGGTACCCACGAGATTTCACACAGATAAGCCTTTCATTTCCATGCTATTCGACATGCTATTTTCGTATAGGGTGTAGTTGACGCGATGAGATGACGTTTAGAATCGAACTATTGTGCTCTGATGAGCATTTCTTTATTTTATTCAAAAATCTTGAACCTAAGTATGAAACCGCCTGTGAGGCGACCGCATGTTATCTTTGTTTATATTATCTGAGTCGCTTGTAGGGCGACTCATCTTTTCAGCGTCCAATGCTCATACTTGTTGAACTTCATGTGATGTTTCCTTATTTAAATGTAGCCACTTGAAAGTGGACTGTATATGATATTTTGTCATTAAAATCTAGCTGAGCTTTACAGCGTCTCATGTTCATTCTTGAACACTTTTATATCCCTGTTTCCCTGCACTGTGTGCATATCATGTGGTGATATATTAATAGTAAACACATGTTTGTTTTTATTCCTTTTGTATTTTTTTTTTATTTTTTTTATAATTTTTTTTATTTTTATAAAATTTCATTTATCCAAGAGTTGTGATCATTTGAGAACCCAAGCCACTTAACTAGAGCTCTCTTATTTCGTCGCCTTAATATCTTTTCAACCAAGTAAGTGTCTGGAAATTTGGTTTTCCTCAACTCCTCATTACAGAAACCGCCTTTCAGAACTGCACCTTGGAAGTCTTCTAAATGTATGTAGTTGGATTGGTATTTTGTATTTTATTAACTTTAAAAATTTCAGTTGTCCAGTTTGGTGTATACCCCTTTTCAAATGTATGTTTATGCTTACTAATTCGTACATAATCTCCAACACGATATTTACTTCCATTAAAGATTTTTATATGATTGTAGACAGTGTTCAATAAGCTGTTTTCATTTGACAAATTTACTTCAATAGGTGCCATTTGAATTGTTCTATGATGGTTTAAGTTATCAACTGTTTTTAAATTGTAATCCAACAAAATGTTCCATTATAACTAAACTCTCTCCACATCATTTCCTTTAACGTTCTATTAAAACGCTCAACAATTGATGCTTTAAGGCCACTATAAGTTGAGTAATGTTTAATGTTATGTTTTTTACACAAAGCTTTAAAGTCTTTATTAAAAAATTCTTTGTCATCATCGGTCTGTAAATTCTTTGGAATTCGGTTCTCCTTAAGAATACTCGAAAATGAGTGCTTAACTTCTTTTGCCGATTTAGTTTTTATCGCTTGGCCCCATGCATATTTAGAAAACGTATCAATAACTATCAATAACTATATCCTTTATTCGATGATGAGTAGTTTCCCATTTCCACTAAGTCTGCTTGCCAATGATCGTCGATTCCCTTCATAATAACTCTCCGACGTTTAAAATTTCTACGAGCTGGGGCATGTAATTCGTATATTAAACTCTTTCTACTCATCTTTCACTTTTTAACTATTGTTTTTATATATAACGTTTCATTAATTTTTTTTTTCTTTTCTGTTTTATAAGCAAGAACTAGGCCTCTTTTTTTTTCGAAAAGTGCTGTCTACAAAACATTTTTTTAAAAAGTTTGTATTTGACACCAAAACCTTAACCACTATCAACATGCACTTCCAACAAGTGGAAATTACTTTTATTTTTATTCCGCTCATTTGAGTAATGACCGAACTTGTTAATGGTCATATAAATTATAGCTCTTAGCACACATAAGACACACTATTTATGTATTTTATTATCGAAAGTAATAGAATCGGCTGTAACATTTATATTTTGACTTCTAGCGTTAAATAAACTTTCAATTGAATCTAATTGCGAGGTAAAATCATCTCTTAAAGAACTTTCTGCGTTTTTCAAGAGTTCTTCCATTTCAATTTTGTTTTTATTAACCTCATGAAGAATAAAAAATGACATTTCGCTTATTGTTTTCTGGTCCATTTGATCTTTTCCTTCTAAAAGTTTTTCTATGTTCTTCATCGTTTCTTCGACTTTTCTTTCTAAAAATACTTTATTAACTACATCATTATCTTCTAATGGGTCACCCACATTTTTTAGACGTTTGTTTGAAAAAATAATGTTATTATCAACATCAACTAGAACACCAGCCATTCGATTTTTTATACTTGTTCTTTCTTTTCCATCTCTACTCGAGAAGAAGTGACCAAACTTGTCAAGAGGCATTTTGATAGTAATTAATTACTGTTAAATACACTTCTATTTATTTAATAAATAATTTTTGCTTCACGAAGTTCTTCAATTATTGAAACTATTTCATTATTATGATTAGTGTTACCAGCTGTCTGTGAGGCAATTAAAAGTTTTAGTCTTTCAACGATCTCATTTGGATCATCCCAATACACATAATTTGGCTTACTTAAGCTGAGCGTCATTAGACTTCCACCTTTATGCATAGATTTATTGATTAGAGGTGTAGACATTGCACTTGGATCCTCAGAAAAAAGCTTTTTTATTATTTTAGTGTACTTTTTAGAACGATTACCCTTTAGCTGACCATTAGATTGATGATTTTTTCTATGAGCATTTGTTTTTATTAAAATTTTCTGATATACATCCAAGTCCAGATCATCATAACCTATAGGATCTTTTAAGTAAATCAAAGAATATAATCCAGGTGTAAGATTCCAATTTTCACCACTTTCCAACTCAATTTTCTTGTTGATAACAGTTATTTTAGAACTCCCCAATATAATTTGTCCACTTTTTTCAATAGGTCCAAATGCTTTATCTAGCTTATTCAGACGTTCCAATTCATTTACACTCAGATTAAAGAGCTCGTTTGTTTTTTCATTCGTTTGACTATAGTCTGCATTACTAGTTGAACTAGATTTATTATAATCCACCTCGCTTGGTGCAAACGTCAACTCTCGTGGCTGAAGCTTGGATATTCCATTGTCAAATGCATCATAATATTCACTATAGTTTTTAGCCCTAGTGCTTACTTCTCCTTCATTTTCATCTTTTTTTACTTTCATCAACTGATTTACTATTTCGTTCCCTCTGACTATTTTCTGTAGAGGTTGTGTTATTGGTTTAAACGTTTCCTCTAATTGATACTCATTCGCAGCTCTTCCTAATTTAATGCTTTGAAATTTTCTTTTTAGTGCGAGTCTTGTTTTCGTTAATTCTTTCAGAAGATGTTCATCCATTTTAACTATAAACCGATCAGTTCTAAACCGATAAACACCCTTATGGCGGTTTGTTGTTGTTTGCAAGCGGTTTGATGCAGTTTAACAATGCGGGTTTTTTGTTGTTTTGCAAGCGGTTTGATGCAGTTTAACAAGCGGGGTTTTTGCTGATTGACATACCGCTTAACGCTGTTTTTCATGCAGTTAACCAGGGGTTTTCAGATAATTTCCGTTATAAACAAGACAAATACTATAATCAAACTAAAGATAGACTGACTGTTTGTAGCTGTTATATACTAAAATAAAATATTAATTCGCATTCTATGTATTTAGTTATTTATTGAAAAGTTGAATACAAGTTACTTTAAATAATCATCTTTATACTGCATTAATAGAAATCTTAAACATAAGTGTCCACAATTAAAAGAATCAAATCGTTGAACTTGATTATAATTGTATTTTATATTCTCTCCTAAATATCTAATAAGCTCTAAAGGTGGTGGTAAATTCCCAAAACTATCAAAATATCTGATTTGCTTATCTCTTTTGTAGTAAGCTACCCAATGTGTTCCAACTCCGCTTGAAAGGTCCAAGTTAACAATACCACTTTCCCTTCTGTGTACTCGTTTTGGTAATGAGTCTCTCATAAAAACACCTCTGAAAAAGGGGACATGTTTGCGAGTAAAATTCATAATGTCAATGTTTGAAAGCGGCTTATTAGGTAGCTGTCTTAAAAGTTTTTTGAATGGTCAGTTGATATACCATATCCCTTTTGATATGGTTTTAAATAGAGACCATTGCCTAAAGCAATGGCTTCCATTTTTCTGTTATGTCGTTTATTCTCCTCTAATTCTTTCTTTGCATTTTTCGCGTTATTAATGCTCTTTGCAATAGATGCACCACCAGAGGCAAGCCCGCCTAATGCTCCGAGTGCCGTTATAATGGGTATAAGTGGCAAGAAACCACCAAGTTTAGGAACACTAATAACTCGAGGAATTATTACTTCATTTTTCTTTTGACCAAAAGTTTTGTTTATTGCTTTCCTAGCGATTTTTATAGCAGATTGAATATCATATGGCTTCTCCTTTTTTAATACTTTAGTAGCCACTCTTACGGCGTGCATAAATTTTTTCTTTTTCTCACATGGTTTTATTTTATTTTTTTTTCTTTGTTTTAGTCCCATTCCAAATTTTTTCTTTGCTTTCATTATGTTTGTGACAAAATAAGCAGCGGTTTTTTCACCGAGACTACTATCTGAGGCCTTTACACGCTCCCACGCTCTTTCGGCCAAATTTGAATCAGCTATATGACGATCGCTCAAATCTTTATTATTTGAATATGCTATATCGTGCTCCCTACAAGCAGCATCTAACGGATTTATTCCCTTTTCGCCTTTTTCCAAGCGATTTTCTAGCTTAGTTCCTGGACCACAGAACTGATAACCTGGTATATGTATCTCAAATGGGAGGGAGTTTATTATTTTATTAATAAGACCTCTACCTTGATAGAGCTGTGTTTTGCTACTAGTTAATTTATAAAAGCGCACTACCATTTTAATTGTTGTTTATTCTTCAAAGTCTTATAAGAGAGTAACGATCTGCTGAGAAAACTATATCTGATATGAGATTAATAAAACAAAAAACGAATATAGAAGTGAAGAATATCGATTTTAAAAATGGGGAAGAAAAACAAGTTAGACATAGCAGATTATTACCCAATTCAATTAGAGCCCTAATCGTTGGACCTTCTAATTGTGGAAAAACAAATGTAATGATCAGTTTGATTGAAAGCCCAAATGGGCTTAAGTTTGAAAATATTTATTTATATTCAAAGTCTTTACACCAACCGAAATATGAATACTTGAAAACACTTGTGAGTCCAATAAAAGGGATGGGATATTTTACATTTTCAGAAAATGAGAGCGTTGTCTCACCATGTAAAGCCAAGAGGAACTCCTTAATGATTTTTGATGATGTTGCATGTGAAAAACAAAATAATATTCGTGCATACTTCTGTATGGGGCGACATAATAATGTTGATGCGTTTTATTTATGTCAAACGTATACACGCGTCCCTAAACATCTTATTCGTGACAATGCAAATCTAATAATAATGTTCAGGCAAGACGAATTAAATATGAAGCATGTGTACCAAGATCACGTAGGCGTAGATATGCATTTTGGTGAATTTAAGAACATTTGTCAATTTTGTTGGAAAGAAAAGTATGGTTTTGTGCTTATAAGTAAAGATGATCCTCTAGAAAATGGACGCTGTAGACGGGGATTCGCTGACTTTATTAGAATATGATATAATATGAGAAAACCTCAATATTATTTCACTAAGCGAAAATCGATCGAAATGACAACAACTCTCACATTAACGGGTAACAGCTCAATTTTAATGGCAAACTGTCATCCACCCATTGAATTGAAGGAAAATTATGAGTGTGCACTTATTGATTTCCATATGTATAACTCAATTCCAAATGTGGATCATGATAATAATTTATTACATATTGGAGAACATGTTTTTGAGATTCCTATTGGATCATACGAGCTTTGCGATATAAGAAATATTATTATTGAGAAAATGGAGGAAAAAGAAGCAAATAAATTAAATCTCCCACTCATTGAAAGTAACAATAATACGCTTCAAGTAATGATTTCGACTAAGGAACAACCTATATATTTTGATAGAGCTAATACTATTGGTCAATTATTCGGATTTAACAAAAAGGTATTAAAGCCGAATTCTATACACACCTCAGACCAGCCTTTGGATATTTTAAAAGTAAATACAATTCGAATAGAATGTAACATTGTGAGCGGATCATTTGTTAATGCAGAATCAAGTCATGTATTGCATGAGTTTGCTTTAAATGTTCCTCCAGGCTATAAAATGACTGAGAAGCCCAATAATCTTATTTATTTCCCCGTGAACACGAGAGAGATATATTCATTAAAAGTACGGATTGTTGATCAAAACTGAATTTTGGTTAATTTACGTAATGAGAGTGTTACACTTCGGCTACATTTAAGGCAACAAATATGATTATTTATAATAAAAATATATGTTACCCCCCATCATCGAGCACTTTGAGCTATACTGCAGAAGAAAGAAGGTCGTCAAGCAAAAAACTCACAGCTGCAAATAAATTATTTTTAAAGTCATTGGGTCTAAAAATAAGAGTACAATGACTAATTTATTAACTGTTCGAGAGAAACCCTATTCGGATGAGAGTATAATCCAAAAAGAATATCATAGCTACTCTCCTTATCTCAAATCATTTAAGAGTAATGATGAAGTTAGAATCACAATCCAAAATCAGGACTTATATGTGCTGCCAACCGAGAGTTTTATTAATATTGAGGGCTTCATTTCATTGCCTAACAACACGCCTACTGGAGGTGGTAAACTAAAAAACAATTGTATGAGCTACCTGTTCGATGAGGTTCGATATGAGTTGAATGGAATTGAAATTGATCGAACTAGATTTGTTGGTACTTCAACAACTTTAAAAAACTATATTTCGGTGAATAAATCTGAAAGTCATATGCTTGAGAATTCTGGTTGGTTTAATGGAAACGATAAACAACTAACTAATGATGGATATTTTAATTTCTCTATTCCACTTAAATGTCTGCTTGGATTTTGTGAAGACTATAACAAAGTCATATTGAATTGAAAACATGAGCTAATACTACTCATAGCTAAAAATATGGATGATGTATATCATAGTAAAATTGAAAAGGCCGAGTATAAATTAAATATAACAAATATTACTTGGAAAGTACCACATATTACTCTCAGTGATGAAAAGAAATTATTAATGTTAAATATAACAAAAAGCGGAGGCTCACTACCAGTAGCATTCCGCAGTTGGGATTGTTATCTCAATCCAACATTAGCAGAAGGTACTCATCATGTGTGGAATGTTAAGCTTGCAGCAAATAGAGAACGCCCTCAGTTTGCTATAATAGGCTTTTCACTTGATAACAAATTGATTCAAAATCAATTACGAAACTTGAAAGTGCATTTGAACTCTGAGGCGTATCCATATGATGATATGAGTATAAATTTTAAACGTGATCGATTTGCAAGTTTGTATGATATGTATACAAATTTTCAAGCAAGTTACTATATGAAGCAGTATTAACCGTTGCTATCGCCTAAGGAATTTAAAGAAAAAGCACCTATTATTGTCATAGATTTAACATATCAGAATGAGTCTGTTAAAACAGGACCTATCGATATCAGAGTTTCCATTGAGTTGGAGAGTTCAAGTATTAAAAACACTAGAGTATATTGTCTACTTATGCATGATCGGTTAGTTGAGTATTCACCATTAACAGGAATAGTCCAACGTATTGTTTAAATCAATTTAATGGAGAATCAAGTAACTGTCGACATTCAAGGATTTTATGGAAATAACAACTATTTTATATTAAAAGAGATTGCTTTAGTTTTTAATAATGGATATTACAAAGACGTTCATTACCCCATAAAACCACCATATGATTTCACCAGATTAACAAATAAGGCTCGTAAAACGGCGTATATGGTTAACTAAAAATCAGCACAATCTCTGTTGGAATGATGGAAATTATAACTTTTTACAAGTCAGAAATTTGCTACGAGAGCTTATTAATGGAGTGGAAATAATCACAAAGGGAGATAGTAAAAAAAATTTTTTCTCGAAAAGTTTCTAAGGACGTATGTAATAAACATTGAAGAATTTGGATGTCCACGATTAGATAAGATGAAATTAAATGAATTCGACGACAGTGGATCTCATCTAAATAAAGGCGTCTGTGCTTTAAGAAATGCACGAGTTATACTAGATTTTACTATAGACTTAAATTTAAGTGTCATCTCGAATGAATAACTATATTGAATAAAGTAAAATAATTCTTTAGTTGCATTTCTGCTTTTGAAGAATACACAACAGAATGGGTCCAATTTCGAAAATTGAACTTAAAACAAATGTGAGAAAAATTGATTATTTTGTCAAGGAGTTTGAGGATGTGCTATTTCCTGAGCATTCCAAACTGTTGGAGGAATATCGCGAATTTTTCATGGAGTATGAAAACTATCGTATAATTCAATCAAAATATGGAAAGCACTTGACGGTGTGCTCATGGTCCACAAATGATGCTAGAGATGGAGTTGATACTTGTGCTTGTCACTACTTTGTATCATATGAGAGAAAACTGGATCGCCTAATATTTCAATACACTAACCTTAGAAAGAGGTTAAACAATAGGGATATTAATAATAATACACTTTAAATCAAAAATGAATATTAGAAATTAAACTGTAACAATAAGAGAGTGAAAAAAAATAAACAAATGTCTGTAGTTGAAAGCATTTTTATAATAAATAAATATATTATACAATGAAAAACCAAAAAAATTATTTTCTTTATTTAAACATTTGAATCTATTTAACAAGTCTATAGGTAGACAAATCAAACCAGGCTAATTTACAGCAGAGTTCACTGTAAAAAGGAAGAATAAAAACACATACACACACGCACACACACACACACACACTAGTGTGTTAGGCGCTGACCGATCTTCAACTTGACTCAAGCCTTTATGTAGCAGGTTATATGTCGTGCACACAAACTCCGCCTTAAAAAAAAAAAAAAATTTATATCCACTCAACAGGCCAAATTTATAGGAGTTTACAAATTTCAAAGCGAATGACGAAAGTTGCATGCGATTTCAAAACCAAGCTAAAGCTCACACATTCTGAGAAGCATACACACATTATTTATTTGTTTGTTTTGGCTGATGATCCGAAACAATCCAAGGAGCGCGCCTGCGCTGCTGTTTCATAACAGTGCCGGCAACAGTCGACGTCTCCGTCTCCATATTTATGTTGTTTGTTTACTTTCATTCGTCACACATTTTTCTCAAAATTTCTCACACTGAAACCAAAAAAAAAAAAAAAAAACAGAAAAGAAGCAGAAACAAGAAAGGATAAGGCAAATTTCACATCAAATGATCAATATTGAAATATCGTCTGAAGTGTAAATTGTTATTGGTACTTTGCCCACCCAGCAACAGCAACAGCAGCAGCAGCAGCAGTCAGCACAACCAGTACCATCAACGTCGATGCCCCCAATATTCAAATGTTTGTTATGGCTGACGATCTGAAACAATCCAATCAAAAACTTATTGGATTTCTCACATTTATATTTACTCAAAACTTATTGGATTTCTACCATTGATATTCACTCAACAGGCCAAATTAAAGGAGTTTACAAATTTCACAGCGAATGACAATATTTGTTTGTTTGTTTTGGCTGAAGATCCGAAACAATCCAAGCACAAGCGCACACAGCTGCTCCACGTGCAAAGGTCGGCACCACACAGACCTCCATCGTGGCGATCCCCCTTCAAACATAAATTCTTCTCCACAAAATCCGAGAAATGTCCAAACATATTCGTCTGCAAACACAGAAGATGCTATTATCAATACCTGCTATAGGTAGCATAGCATAGAAGAAGAAATCTTATAATTTTTGTTATTATTTTGAATTCCTCAAAAAAAATCAGATGAATAAATTTTTTTAGTCCATCTTAATGTTAATAGTTATATTTTAGTCTACAGAGTACATTCATAATATCTTGCTTTACTTTTATTTTATTTGAGTCTACAGCTTGCCTCGGATTTTAAACTGGCTAAAGATACGGTTGCTTCTCTCCTTAAGCCACAAATCAAAACTAAAATATTCTTAAATCTATAGCATGTATATATTTAAATATATTTCACTCGCATATGGAAATATATATTTTTATAAATTGCACTTGGTTCAGTTTAACAATTTCACGTTGAGGGGAATATAAAATAAAAAAATTAGGGCATAGTCCAGTATATGTTTCAAGTTTTAAGTCTGTATCTCTAAGCGTGTCGAACAGGCAGAGAGACGGACAGACAGCATGACCCTTGATACCTTCGCTACCAAAAGATAAAACCAAAAAAGCTTTTGATGTTATATAGGCATTAGTACCAATGGAATTAGTATACTGAAATTTAGTTAATTTATGTATTCTCCTAAAATATACCTTTGTCACCCAATATAAATTGAACATCCTCAGCTGTAGAGGTATCTTTATGAATCGGACCACTACATTTGGACAATCTACCAAAGAACTTAAGTTATGGGATCGAGATAAGCGTGGATATGTCAAATTTTTATGACACAATATTGTATATTCCCTTCAGCGTCAGTTTAGAAATATGATATGATTCTGGAAATTTCACAAAATCTTCAGATATCAATTAAAATTACTATTATGTAAAAACGTTACTTTTCAGACTGCATTTAATAGTGGAAACATTTTTTACATTTACATTTCATCGACGCAAGCGTTGATATGGGGCAAGAAATTGTTGAAGGCGTCCTTCACCTTGTTGGTAGCAATGACAAAACAGGAGCTCGTATCGGTGGGCAATTTGGCGATCTGCTTGAGAGTGGTGTTGATTTTTCTGGTGAGTTTCATGATGGCCTTGAACAGCTTGAAAGTGCACTTCCTGGATGACTTTTGGTTAGATTCGGTGTCATCGGTGTGACACAACTGGCTGTTCAAGTGGATAATATTGTTGCAGATGGAAATGATGGTCTTGCAGGAGTTGACGATTGCAGCCACATCCTTGGGCACGTCTGTGCCGCAAGCATCAATAGCATCCACGTAGTCGGTGGCGGCCGTCAGAATCGCAGTTACCTCCTTTACAATGCAGTTGACGCCACGCACTGATTTCAGCACCTTCCTGAGCACTTTGCACACAGATCGGATAAAGCCAAAGTCCTCGACATCCACATAATCCCCATCCAACTCGGCAAGCAAAGTGTCCAGATCTATGTCCTCCAAGTTAATTAAATCGTCAGCAGGTGCCTTGGCCTAAAATATGACAGTGGAGCGCTATGTATTTTTCTTTATTTTCTCAATAAAAATTGCTATCTTACATTAGTGCTTAGCAGGCAGCTGGCCGACACGAGCAGCAAGAGGCAAATTGTTGCAGTTTTCATAGTGCTTAACAATCAAAACTTTGGTTGCAGAATGGTTGAAACCACTAACAGAATAGCACTTTTATAACGATTGCCCTATCGCTGTGAAGTTTCCAATCTTGAAGTGCTCCCAATAATCTAAGGAAATTTGTATATAGGACTGTGTGTAAACAAATGGTTTATCAACATAAATTTAGAGCATACTCACATACATACAAATACATCTAATATGGCATGACGAATTAATCAGTCAATCTCTGCCAAATTAATAAAGTTCGACTGAGCACAAATTTAATTTTAAAGCGATTTAAAATATCAATGATTGACACTTGACTTTATCGTTACTAAAATAAGCACAGGGAACACAAAAAATAACTAACATCTAAATGATTATAAATGCTTCTTGACTAAGTGCAGTTGTACTTAGCTTTACCAAGTATATATATGTTATTCAAATATGTAATTCGAATGCACTTATGATTTACAACATGAAATACAATTGATCTATGAGATGATTTATAATTAAATCGAGAAATGCAAATTTACAATTTTCCTAAGAATGTACATGATGAAATAAAAACTAAACATAATACACAAATTATAAAGTACTTAAGTATCTGTAAAATACCAATTTTTGCATTGACATTGAGAATGACCAGCCGAAAAGTATGCTGCATTATATTAACAACAACATCTTGACAAAACAGCAATTATAGCATGCAAGCAAAAAAAAAACGCGCTCTTAAGTTGTACGTCTTCAATTTCAAAAGTGTTATTTTCCATTTACTTAAAAATTGAAGAAAAAGAAATCTTTTATATTTTTTATTGATATATGCTTTATTCTGAATTCTTCAAAAAAAAAATAAGCTGAATAAATATTTTACTCCGTTCTTAATGTTTCTAGCCATATTTTAGTCATATTATCGTACAGTGTTTATGATTTATATATAGTACATTCATTATAGTTGTCGTCACTATTTTTTTGGGGGTACAGCTTTTAAGCTAATGGAATATACCATTGTTTCTCTCCCATTCAAAATTAAATACTAAAAAGTGAAACAATATGAATTCTGTAGTCGAGTGAGCTCGAACATCATGCCATCTCTTTCTTTCACATGCGTTTGCATACTTATCCATACAGAAAATGATGCGCCTGCTAAGAGAAATGAGAACAATATAAGAGTTTATTTGCAACTATATCTTGGGTGTTTCTTATCCGATCTTGATGAAATTTGCATATGCATAATACGCGTTAATTAAATTCTGCCTTAAAAATGTAGGCAGTTATTGCTATTGGATATCGAAATGTATCAATCTCTGAGATCAAGAGTATATACCCATAAAGCATTTTGCCTATTTTTAATGGGTTCAGGGTACAAAATGTACACAGCTGACAATATTTTGTTAGTCTCTTAAATTAGCTTTTATTGTTGTTGTAATCTCTATGCTCATGCACCCAGGTCAAAAAACATATGGGATGTTTCGGATGGGGCTGAGCTGATGACACCAGGCGGGTCGCGGGTTGCGAATAGCGAAAGGCCTCTCCTTAGATGCGAATAATACGAGAAACAGTATGTACGATAATGTCAATCGTACTGACGAGGCCACAGCTTAAGGTTAAGAGGTATTAAAGATACATCCAGCAAGGACTCGCTATAGAAGAAGCTCTAAAGAAAGCAAGAGAGCCGAGGGATCCAGCAGTAGCAGCACCAACTGCCAAAAGATGCAGCAGCGCCCTAACGCCTCCAGTGGCCACTTCTAAGAGAGTATGCCCTGGAAGACGCCTTCTCAGACGAACTCATTGCGTTTTGATTGGAAAACCCGGTCTCATTTGAGGACATTCACTTTTGGGTCGTTGAATGCTCCGATGAGAACTCAGCCAATTGGCTGAGAGCCGTTGCGTCGAAGATACAAACATCGAAGGGCGTACTCCTCGATTGCAAAGTGGGAGATGACATGCCATCGTCCCCATGTATTCCATTATTCTGTCCAAGAAGCACCGAATCCCTGCTGGTTTTACTGAGGAACTCGAACGGGATTGAGATCGACTTAACGGAGACGAGGAGTTGGTGTAGAGGTAGAGAATGAGGAATTCCCAATGACCTCACAGAAGCTGGGAGAGGAGCTGCAAAAACACACGGCTGAAGCTGACGTTTCTTTAACGAGTAACGGTGACGGTGGCAGCTATTGGCCCCAGTCGACGGGTAAGCGGGGGTATTTCACCCAGTAAATGACTAAGGTCGTCAATACCGGTCATCGTTCCCTTTGCTAGACGATATAACCTACAGACGACGAAGCAAATACGGCTTTTAGGAGCCTATAAGAGACGAGAAAGGAGGTAGAATCTCTCGGGGTCACATTTGAAAGTATGTTAAATTTTCGTGCTCATGTACAAAATACAAAGTTGAAGCGCTCCACAGCGCTTTACAATTGTCGTCATAAAATCCCATAAAATGGTACACCGATGGATAACCAATCAAGGAACAGTCCTGGGAGTGGTGGGCCCTCGGATATCCTACCATGAATCTTTAGGGACACACACCAGCATATTTCAAGCTGAGGTGTGTGCCATAGGGAATTTAATCTAAAGTATTGGAATGCGGACATAGCCACCCTATCCGATATTATAACAGCAGAAAATAAAGTACGAACCAAGCTTGACCAAGAGGGGGCTTACAATAGGACTTCCCTAAGACGAATCCCGGGACACAGGGAAATAGCAGGGAACGAAGCGGCCAGAACCGTTTTGTGATAAAGGAAGACACACAATACGATTGCAACTCACGAACGAAGAAAGACAAAGGAGACAAGGTCTCCGACAGGCAAAATGCCTTTTGAGCGGCTATAATCATAAACGATTTAAGCAAGTAATATCCATGGGTAAAAATAGGCTGAGGGTATTTGTCGATCTACAAAAAGGTAATTGTAGACTAAAAAGCCACATGTCCAAGCTGGGTGTTTATAGTAACATTCAGTGTAGGTTTTGTGAAAGTGAGGAGGAGTCCTCAACTCACATCCTAACAGAATGTGTCGCCTTATCCAGGAAAAGATGGAGCATCCTACGAATGCATGTTGAGAGTTAAATGATAGAATCCCTCAGCCTAAAATAGATTCTGGAATTCGCGCAGAAACTGGGGTTGATGAAGGAGCTATAAGCTCGAGAGGGGCATGTGTGAAATACGTATAGTGTGCAGTCAACACGATGAATCGAAGTGATCTGCTCTGACGAGCAGGTCTTTATTTTATAAACAAATTTTAAGCCTAAATACATATCCAGCCGCTTGTAGGGCGTCTTCGTATTATATTTTCTTATCTAAATGGAGCCACTTGTAAGGCCACCTTAGGCGACATTTTGTTTTTTCAGTTATCCTCTTTGATTTCTAAAAAATAGCTGATTCCTACAGCGTCACATGTGTGTTTGGTCCAACATTTAATACATATATAATAATATATAATATATATTTTAAATTCAATTATAGCTTTTAAATTGTGTGAGGTATATGGTCTTATCAATGATGGAAGTTTTTAGTATTACACTTTCAAAATTTGGTTGCTGTAGCTTACCCATTGTAGAAAATATGCACATTTTAGAATGCTAGGGCCGATTGTGTGGGCGTGGTTTTAAAAAAATTCCGATCTTTGAGGGTGGTTACCTGCACATTGCCTTCTATCTTGCTTCTTTAAAATTGTGAGAGGTATGCGGATTTATCGATTTACATTTCCGAAATATCAGCATTGGCGATTATTGGAGCAGTTGTGGTCGTGGTCATAAAAATGTATAATCGGTTCTATAAGGTGTTTACCAGTAATATACTCTTATAAGCTTGCGAGGGGGGCATTTGGACGTTGGAGGTGGGCGTATCATATGTCGTTCTTTGAATCTCAACAACTCACCAACCAAATTTTGACTGTAACCTTAAAATTGTGGCAAATATGTAATTTTATTGATTTGCAAAAATCAATTTTACTGATTTGCAAAAATTAATTTTTTTGATTTCCTATCCCCCTAGTGCACGTAGTACTCCAATTTTGACAGGTCCAATAGTTATTAGCATTACATCATTTTTCGTCCTTCACAACAAGGGTTTTCGTTGACATAAAACTTAATAATTTGAATCTATTATCTTTCCTATCCAGCTACAATCCGATAATGGCTCCTCGTTCACAAAATCCCCGTAAGATTGAATACAGCCGTGCCCGATGAGTCTTGGTAAAGTCTCCATTAGCACTCCGGGCGCTCTTGTCGCAGCAGCGACACCTGTAAGGTCTGCGATAGACACCACCACTCGTTGCTCGACTTCCGCGGGCCAAGAGCCAACAATGATCGGTCGACATTGCCTCCATCATCCGTGAAGCGGGCATGCTGCATAGCAATTCATCCTTTTTCACAATAGAATGAATCATTTCGAAACAAGGGCGTTTATCGACAAATGCTGTCCGACAAGCCGGATAAACTGTGGGTTCGCAAAGGCCCTGACAGTGAACTGCCGCTCTCTCTTCCGCAAACTCTCTTTGTGCATCTACCAACAACATAGCAACATAAGAGATCTTTTGTAAGCGACTAGCTTTAACAGCATGAATATTACGCATATTATCCACCCAAACAAATTCTGGAGGAAGAAAGTCCACGCCACCACAACATTTTGTCCTTCGAGCCGGCTTTTATCATTTGCATCAACAATATTTCAACTCCAGGAAATACAAGTGATGTTATTTCCAATTAATATACAGTCCGGTTAATCGCCAACTACTGGCCTCCGATTTTCTCATAATACCAAATTGTACGGAAAAAAGCGTTCAAAGTGAAAGTAAAAACATTCTTCTCAGCCGTCACTTTTTTGCAACTGCAAAACGAGCAAAGTTTAAACTGCTCATAATTGCTCTTTCCCTGCACAGTGATTGCACAGTCAGCTGCTATTGAAATTACATACCGCCACATCCATGGCTGCACTCATAAATAAATATTTTTATGCGCATTCCCATAAGTAAATATTTATTTCGAAAAAACTGCTTAATTATCCAAGTTATTAATTACATTGAAATAACTAGAAATTTTATGTAAATAATTTCTGTCGCCACATTAATTATTTAATTATTATATTTAATTATAAACTAACAACTAACTTATATTAATTATATACATAATAAAATTTCTTTCCGCGTTTATTGATTTTATTATCGATAATCCTTAAATGTGAGTGATCCGATTCCACACCATCCAAAAATTTAATATATATAGTGTCATATTCAGATCACGCAGATCCCACTCGCACCGCAGACGCACTTTATATTAATATAATCATAGCAGGCAAAATAAGATAAGCAAAAACAAAGAATGCAACTACCAAAGAGACCCCCACATAGATGGCAGGTCAAAGTAAATAAACAGACCATGAGATAAAAAGGAAGTGCGAGGTTTACAGATATATAGATTAAGCCACTAGCATATGGAGAGTTTCATTTCGTACACCAATCTGAGAAGACTAATTTATAAATAAAGAATTGGATTTTTTAGACAAAAAAGTATGTTAAACCAAAACAGCTTACTTTTAAGAGTCCAAAGGACACTCGTTCTCAAATTAGTAAAATTATAAGCTCGAGCAAAATGGCATTACATGATTTTATTGCTATTTGCCACAGACTATGCTAGTATGATGCTATGATCAGTATGCCATCCACAACTCCTGCCTCAGTTTACACACTCTAAATTCGGCGTGACCAAATACGATTCCTATGGGAGAAGGTCGAAAAGGAGTATGAGTTGTGCACCAAGACGGCAATGCAAGGAGAAGACAGTGAGGGTAGTGCCATCAGGCAGAATAAATATTAACATTTTTATTCTGCCTCAACTTAGTGAAGAAATCGCAATACAATATAAGTTTTTGATTGGATTGCTTCGGATCGTCAGCCAAAACAAACAAACAAATATTGTCATTCGCTGTGAAATTTGTAAACTCCTTTAAATTTGGCATGTTGAGTGAATATCAATGTGAGAAATCCAATTTTGGTCTGTTGACTGAATATCAATGTGAGAAATCCAATAAGTTTTTGATTGGATTGGGTCGGATCATCATCCAAAACAAACAATTAAATAATGTCATTCGCTGTGAAATTTGTAAACTCCTTTAAATTTGGCTTGTTGAGTGGATATCAATATGAGAAATCCAATTAGTTTTTGATTGGATTGTTTCAGATCGTCAGCCATAACAAACAATTAAATATTGTGTGGCATCGACGTTGATGGTACTGGTGGTGCTCACTGCTGCTGATGCTGCTGCTGTTGCTGTTGCTGGGTGGGCAAAGTACCAATAACAATTTACACTTCAGACGATATTTCAATATTGATCATTTGCTGTGAAATTTGCCTTATCCTTTCTTGTTTCTGCTTCTTTTCTGTTTTTTTTTTTTTTTTTTTTGGTTTCAGTGTGAGAAATGTTGAGAAAAATGTGTGACGAATGAAAGTAAACAAACAACATAAATATGGAGACGGAGACGTCGACTGTTGCCGGCACTGTTATGAAACAGCAGCGCAGGCGCGCTCTTTGGATTTTTTCGGATCATCAGCCAAAACAAACAAATAAATAATGTGTGTATGCTTCTCAGAATGTGTGAGCTTTAGCTTGGTTTTGAAATCGCATGCAACTTTCGTCATTCGCTTTGAAATTTGTAAACTCCTATAAATTTGGCCTGTTGAGTGGATATAAATTTTTTTTTTTTTTTAAGGCGGAGTTTGTGTGCACGACATATAACCAGCTACATAAAGGCTTGAGTCAAGTTGAAGATCGGTCAGCGCCTAGCACACTGGTGTGTGTGTGTGTGTGTGTGCGTGTGTGTGTGGGAGTAGGGACAAAGATGAAGCCGGCTGCAAGTGAACTCTGCTATAAAATAGCCTGGTTTGATTTCTTATATCTTAGTAGTTTTTGAACTCTTCACTCGACAACTTCTTCGTTTTGTGTTTCAAAAGTGAAAAAACAAACAAACAAATAATGTCTTTGGAAAAGAACAACTCAGCTAACTCCACCGGCTTTCAGTACATCACCCAGAGTAGCTCGGCTCAAGGTCAGAGCCACCCCAATTACTTCACCAATACAACGTACATTTCAACTGATTTTGGATCGAAAATCACTATGGCCAACTCCAAGTACAAGGTCTGCACAGCATGCAAAGTCCAAGTAGATTCATCAAAATGGAGCGCTCATCTTCGAACCAATTCACATAAGATGCGTGTGTTTACACCTGTGAATAACCAGGTGAAAGTCATTTCGGGTGGCTTTAAGAACAGGATCTCAACATTTGCGTATGAAAACACGCAAACTAATATACTAGAACCAGAAGAGTTTCTTAGTGAGGCAGCTAAAGAAGTGCTCCCACTTATAAGAAATGTCTTAGCCACGCACATAGCCTGCAAAATTAACCTAGAGCTCTTTGCTGAGTATATAAAATTCACCAATGACGAGACGGAAATGACAATAAAGTCACATCAGTCAATTATGTGCATTTTAACAGCATCAAGTGATCTGGAAAAGTTTTTAAAAGAACACTCAACCATTATATGCACTAAAATGGAAGAATTCCAGGAAAAGGACAGCGGATGGACAATGACAAGCATTTTAAGGCTGGAGATAAACATAAATAAATATACTCCATTTAAAGTTTCAAGCTTTATTGAAACGCCTAAAGGCTTAAGAACCAAAAAAGCCATAGTCAATGTGAAAAATAATGATGCGTTTTGTTTTAAATGGGCATTGATATCAGCCCTCAAAACGCCATCCAATAATAATTCATCAAGGTGCTCTGTCTATAAAATTGATAACATTGAGAGTCCATCAATAAAAATCGATGAATCTCTCAGATTAGATTTTTCAAATTTGGATTTCCCTCTGCCATTGGAACAAATAAAAATTTTCGAAGCTCAAAACCCAAAAATTAGCATCAATGTTTTTGGGTTTGATGAGCAGGCGGGTGCAGTTAACGGTCCACTGTACATCACGGAGATGGAAAAGGATAGACACATAAGTCTCATGCTATTGGAAGCCGAGGAACGAGCTCATTTCGTATGGATAAAGAGTTTGTCAAGGTAATAATTATAATTTATATATATTTATATATATATATATATATATATATTTATAATTTGTTTTTCTTTATACTTTTAGGCTTGTAAGACGCCAATTAACATCCCACAAGGCTCATCTTTACTTCTGTAAAACATGCCTAAATTTTTCGCATAATGAGAGGAGGCATACCGAACATCATCAAACCTGTGGGAAGGTTGTATCGAAACTCCCATCCGAAGACAAGGCAAGTCTTAGATTTAAAAATTATAGTCGTACTTTAGATGTACCGTTTGTTGTTTATGCAGATTTTGAGTGTATACTCACCCCCCTCAATGCACAACTTAGCGAGAATGTAATAGCAACTTCTCAGCACATTCCTATAGCATTTTCTTACTACATAAAGTGTGCCTTCAACCCAGCCTTAGACAAGTTTGTTTTAGAGACTGGAAAAGATGCAGGTATAAAATTTGTCGAGTCTCTTATCAGAGATGTAACAGATGTTTATACCCGTTATTTATCAACTGTCAAGCCCATGGTTCTAACTTATGAAAATGAGAACAATTTTAGAAATGCAGATATTTGTCATATCTGTGAAAAGAGCTTAGGCAATGATCGCGTTAGGGATCATTGTCATTTGACTGGCTTTTACAGGGGAGCAGCACATAATGTCTGCAATATAAACTTTCAAATTGCACCTTTTGTTCCCGCGTATTTTTCCATAATTTTTCAAAGTATGATTCACATTTATTCGTTAGGGAATTAAACAAAGTTGAAGGTGATACTAAAAGTACTTCCCCTTAATAAGGAGTTGTATATTTCACTTTCAAAATATATTTATATTGCATCCCATGAAAAAATTCTTGAAATTAGATTTTTAGATTCATTTCGCTTCATGGCAACAAGTCTTGATGCACTTAGTAGCAATCTAGATATAGAAAGTTTTAAAAGCGTTAAATTGTTTTTTCCCATTAAACGATCAATTTAATCTGATACGTAGGAAAGGAGTCTTCCCTTATGAGTATATCGATTCAGAGAGCAGATTGTACGAATCAGCTCTCCCTCCCATAGAAAAGTTCTTCAACAGTTTGTCAAATAAAGAATGTTCAGCTGAAGATTATGCCCACGCACAACAAGTTTGGTCCGTTTTTGGATGTCATAATCTAAAAGAGTACATGGAATTGTATCTTAAGACTGATGTTCTTTTACTCACTGATGTTTTTCAAAATTTTCGAGCCATATGCAAGAAAATTTATTCATTAGATCCCGCCTATTACTATACAACACCCGGTCTCTCATGGGATGCAATGCTAAAGACCACGAAAATAGAACTCGAGCTATTAACAGACATAAATATGTATAGGTTTATTCAAACTGGTATTCGTGATGGCTTGGTTCAATGCTGCAAGCGCTATTCAAAAGCCAATCATGTGTATATGGAGACCTTCGATAGCACTAAGCCTTCAGAATTTCTGATGTACTTTGGTGCTAATAATTTATATGGTTGGGCTATGTCTCAGCATCTCCCTTATTCGGGTTTTAGATGGATGAATGAGGATGAAGTCAATTCATATAATCTTGCATCTATCACCGAAAATTCAAGGAAATGGTTACATTCTTGAGGTAGATCTTTTATTTCCAGACTCCATTCATGATTACCATAATGACCTACCATTTTGCCCATCAAACCAAAAGCCTACTTCGGAGGCAAAAGTACAAAAACTTGTTGCTGACCTAAGGTCTAAGTAATTATAGAAATCTCCAGCAATGCCTGAAAAATGGGTTAAAATTAGTAAAAGTTCATACAATTTTAGAATTTAAACAGTTTCCTTGGCTTAAAAGTATATTGATTTAAACACTTTTTATAGAACACAAGCCAAAAATAATTTCAAAAAAAGACCTTTTTAAATTACTTAATAATGCAGTCTATGGAAAGACGATGGAAAACGTTGAAAAACGTAAGGACATCAAGCTGGTTACATCGTGAGAAACCACAAATCGCAATAGGTTGGGTGCTCGTGCCCTGATTGCAAAGCCCAGTTTCCATAGTTCTGCATAATTTTCTGAAGATATGTATGCGATAAATGATGATAAGCCCATGTACTTAAGTTTTGTTGTTTTGGAACTATCAAAATGGCAAATGTACGATTTTCATTACAATTATATGAAGCCAAAGTTCTAAGAGAAAGTCTCATTAATCTATATGGATACAGACTCATTTATATATTCTATTGAGACTAACGATTTCTATAGTGATATTGCGGATGACATAGAGATGCGTTTTGATACTTCCGAGTATCCATTAGAGTTAGCAAATAAATATGGAATCAAGAGGTGCAACAAGAAAGTCTTAGGTATGATGAAGGATGAAAATTGTGGTAAGAGAATGTTAGAGTTTGTTGGCCTTAGAGCTAAAATGTATTCGTTGTCTGTTGAGGGCAGTGGGTGTATAAAAAAATCGAAAGGCGTAAAAAATCTGCACTAGATAAGCTAAATATAAATAGCTATAAGGAATGTCTATTTGAAAATAAGAGAAGATGGTATCCAAACGTATTCTTGGGGCCGTCATTAAATTAATTCATAGTGTGATAAGAAAAAAAAAAAACAAGATCTTTATATGTAATTATATGCTGTTTATTAATTGAATAAATTGGAAATAAATAACAAAACAAAGATATATTTTTGATAATATGTATATATATTTTATTTAGATTTACTTAACTTAACTTACTTAAATATTTAAATTTTTAATAAAATTAAAAACTTCATCACTTTTTTCAAATGCATTATCTCTATTGAAAATTGCTTCTACGTCCCATTCCTCGGTGATGGGCTCCTCGGCGAGCAGCTCCTCTAAGGTGGGTTCCATCCTCTGACCCTCCTCTGTGCGCGCGGCTCCTCCTCTTCCTCTTCCTCATCCTCAAATTTCCGCTTTTCACTAGGCTGAATGTTCAGCAGTTCCAGCAAATCATCTGTGTCCTCTGGATCCATATTAGGTGCTTCACTCCCAGGGATCGGCCACGGCATGAGCTCTTCAAATGAAGGTTCATTGAATTGCCAGTAGACACGAACTCAAACAAGCCTTCCATTTCCGTGCTGTTCGACATGCTATTTTCGTATAGGGTGTAGTTAACACGATGAGATGACGTTTAGAATCGAACTGTTTGCTCTGATGAGTAAATCTTAAACCTAAGTATGAAGCCGCTTGTAAGGCGTTATGTTTGTTTATATTATCGGAGTCGCTTGTAGGGCGACTCCATGTAATGTTTTTTTTTTTTTTTAAATAGCTGATCTTTGCAGCGTACAATGTTCATACTTGTTCAACTTGATGTGTTGTTTCCTTATTTAAATGCAGCCACTTGAAAGTGGACTGTATATGATATTTTGTCATTAAAATCTAGCTGAGCTTTGCAGCGTCTCATGTTCATTCTTGAACACTTTTATATCCCTGTTTCCCTGCACTGTGTGCATACCATGTGGTGATATATTAATAGTAAACACATGTTTGTTTTTATTCCTTTTGTATTTTTTTTATTTTTTTTATTTTTATAAAATTTCATTAACATTTATCCAAGAGTTGTGATCATTTGAGAACCCAAGCCACTTAACTAGAGCTCTCTTATTTCGTCGCCTTAATATCTTTTCAACCAAGTAAGTGTCTGGAAATTTGGTTTTCCTCAACTCCTCATTACAGAAACCGCCTTTCAGAACTGCACCTTGATAGTCTTCTAAAATGTATGTAGTTGGATTGGTATTTTGTATTTTATTAACTTTAAAAATTTCAGTTGTCCAGTTTGGTGTATACCCCTTTTCAAATGTATGTTTATGCTTACTAATTCGTACATAATCTCCAACACGATATTTACTTCCATTAAAGATTTTTATATGATTGTAGACAGTGTTCAATAAGCTGTTTTCATTTGACAAATTTACTTCAATAGGTGCCATTTGAATTGTTCTATGATGGTTTAAGTTATCAACTGTTTTTAAATTGTAATCCAACAAAATGTTCCATTATAACTAAACTCTCTCCACATCATTTCCTTTAACGTTCTATTAAAACGCTCAACAATTGATGCTTTAAGGCCACTATAAGTTGAGTAATGTTTAATGTTATGTTTTTTACACAAAGCTTTAAAGTCTTTATTAAAAAATTCTTTGTCATCATCGGTCTGTAAATTCTTTGGAATTCGGTTCTCCTTAAGAATACTCGAAAATGAGTGCTTAACTTCTTTTGCCGATTTAGTTTTTATCGCTTGGCCCCATGCATATTTAGAAAACGTATCAATAACTATCAATAACTATATCCTTTATTCGATGATGAGTAGTTTCCCATTTCCACTAAGTCTGCTTGCCAATGATCGTCGATTCCCTTCATAATAACTCTCCGACGTTTAAAATTTCTACGAGCTGGGGCATATAATTCGTAAATTAAACTATTCCTTCTCATCTTTCACTTTTTAACTATTGTTTTTCATATATAACGTTTTTCAAATTTTTGTTCTTTTCTGTTTTATAACCAAGAACTGGGCCTCTTTTTTTTGGAAAAGTGCTGTCTACAAAACATTTTTTTAAAAAGTTTGTATTTGACACCAAAACCTTAACCATTATCAACATGCACTTCCAACAAGTGGAAATTACTTTTATTTTTATTCCGCTCATTTGAGTAATGTCCGAACTTGTTAATGGTCATATAAATTATAGCTCTTAGCACACATAAGATACACTATTTATGCATTTTATTATCGAAACTAATAGAATCGACTGTAACATTTATATTTTGACTTCCACCGTTAAATAAACTTTTAATTGAATCTAATTGCGAGGTAAAATCATCTCTTATAGAACTTTCTGCTTTTTTCAAGAGTTCTTCCATTTCAATTTTGTTTTTATTAACCTCATGAAGAATAAGAAATTACATTTCGCTTATTGTTTTCTGGTCCATTTGATCTTTTCCTTCTAAAAGTTTTTCTATGTTCTTCATCGTTTCTTCGACTTTTCTTTCTAAAAATACTTTATTAACTAATGGGTCACCCACATTTTTTAGACGTTTGTTTGAAAAAATAAAGTTATTATCAACATCAACTAGAACACCAGCCATTCGATTTTTTATACTTGTTCTTTCTTTTACATCTCTACTCGAGAAGAAGTTACCAAACTTGTCAAGAGGCATTTTGATAGTAATTAATAACTGTTAAATACACTTTCATTTATTTAATAAATAATTTTTGCTTCACGAAGTTCTTCAATTATTGAAACTATTTCATTATTATGATTAGTGTTACCAGCTGTCTGTGAGGCAACTAAAAGTTTTAGTCTTTCAACGATCTCATTTGGATCATCCCAATACACATAATTTGGCTTACTTAAGCTGAGCGTCATTAGCTATGCTTTATCTACCTTATTCTGACGTTCCAATTCATTTACACTAAGATTAAAGATCTCGTCTGTTATTCATTCGTTTGACTAAAGTCTGCATTACTAGTTGAACTAGATTTATTATAATCCACCTCGCTTGATGCAAACGTCAACTCTCGTGGCTGAAGCTCGGATATTCCATTGTCAAATACATCATAATATTCACTATAGTTTTTAGCCCTAGTGCTTACTTCTCCTTCAATTTCTTCTTTTTTTACTTTCATCAACTGATTTACTATTTCGTTCCCTCTGAATTTTTTTCTGTAGAGGTTGTGTTATTGGTTTAAACGTTTCCTCTAATTGATACTCATTTGCAGCTCTTCCTAATTTAATGCTTTGAAATTTTCTTTTTAGTGCGAGTCTTGTTTTCGTTAATTCTTTCAGAAGATGTTCATCCATTTTAACTATAAACCGTTCAGTTCTAAACCGATAAACACCCTTATGGGCGGTTTGATGTTTTCAAGCGGTTTGATGCAGTTTAATATGCGGTTTTTTGTTGTTTTTGAGCGGTAAGACTCTGTTGAGCTATTGAGCTTTTTCAATAGCTATCAAAAGTTTCAACAAAACAAAAATGCACCGAAATTTGCATTAATATAAATAGAGTTTATTTGCCTTCGTGGCCAAACTTAAACTAGTTATAATTGTTAATTGTAAGCTCCGAATTGAGCAAATTATAAACAAATTATATTTCGGCAAGCGATGTCAAATACCGCGCCGCGTCTTGAACTTCTGATCGATCATTTAGAACTGATTAGCTGCCGAATTGCAGCTGCTGGTGCTGTTGCTCCCAGACGGAGAGCAACCACTAAACTATTTTATCTCTCATATGCGAAACAACCGTTACGTTAACTCGCTCTTATGCTGCGCTGAGCATAACTTATCAACATGTTAAATATTAAGAGAAGCTGCTTTAGTTGTTGTTTGGCGCGGGTACATGCGTAACCAAACAGACTCAGTTTAACATGCGGGTTTTTGCTGATTGACATACCGCTTAACGCTGTTTTTCATGCAGTTAACCAGGGGTTTTCAGATAATTTCCGTTATAAACAAGACAAATACTATAATCAAACTAAAGATAGACTGACTGTTTGTAGCTGTTATATACTAAAATAAAATATTAATTCGCATTCTATGTATTTAGTTATTTTTGAAAAGTTGAATACAAGTTACTTTAAATAATAGTCTTTATACTGCATTAATAGAAATCTTAAACATAAGTGTCCACAATTAAAAGAATCAAATCGTTGAACTTGATTATAATTGTATTTTATATTCTCTCCTAAATATCTTATAAGCTCTAAAGGTGGTGGTAAATTCCCAAAACTATCAAAATATCTGATTTGCTTATCTCTTTTGTAGTAAGCTACCCAATGTGTTCCAACTCCACTTGAAAGGTCCAAGTTAACAATACCACTTTCCCTTCTGTGTACTCGTTTTGGTAATGAGTCTCTCATAAAAACACCTCTGAAAAAGGGGACATGTTTGCGAGTAAAATTCATAATATCAATGTTTGAAAGCGGCTTATTAGGTAGCTGTCTTAAAAGTTTTTTGAATGGTCAGTTGATATACCATATCCCTTTTGATATGGTTTTAAATAGAGACCATTGCCTAAAGCAATGGCTTCCATTTTTCTGTTATGTCGTTTATTCTCCTCTAATTCTTTCTTTTCATTTTTCGCGTTATTAATGCTCTTCGCAATAGATGCACCACCAGAGGCAAGTCCGCCTAATGCTCCGAGTGCCGTTATAATGGATATAAGTGGCAAGAAACCACCAAGTTTAGGAACACTAATAACTCGAGGAATTATTACTTCATTTTTCTTTTGACCAAAAGTTTTGTTTATTGCTTTCCTAGCGATTTTTATAGCAGATTGAATATCATATGGCTTCTCCTTTTTTAATACTTTAGTAGCCACTCTTACGGCGTGCATAAATTTTTTCTTTTTCTCACATGGTTTTATTTTATTTTTTTTTCTTTGTTTTAGTCCCATTCCAAATTTTTTCTTTGCTTTCATTATGTTTGTGACAAAATAAGCAGCGGTTTTTTCACCGAGACTACTATCTAAGGCCTTTACACGCTCCCACGCTCTTTCGGCCAAATTTGAATCAGCTATATGACGATCGCTCAAATCTTTATTATTTGAATATACTATGTCGTGCTCCCTACAAGCAGCATCTAATGGATTTATTCCCTTTTCGCCTTTTTCCAAGCGATTTTCTAGCTTAGTTCCTGGTCCACAGAACTGATAACCTGGTATATGTATCTCAAATGGGAGGGAGTTTATTATTTTATCAATAAGACCTCTACCTTGATGGAGCTGTGGTTTGCTACTAGTAAATTTATAATAGCGCACTACCATTTTAATTGTTGTTTATTCTTCAAACTCTTATAAGAGAGTAACGATCTGCTGAGAAAACTATATCTGATATGAGATTAATAAAACAAAAAACGAATATAGAAGTAAAGAATATCGATTTTAAAAATGGGGAAAAAAAAACAAGTTAGACATAGCAGATTATTACCCAATTCAATTAGAGCCCTAATCGTTGGACCTTCTAATTGTGGAAAAACAAATGATCAGTTTGATTGAAAGCCCAAATCGGCTTAAGTTTGAAAATATTTATTAATATTCAAAGTCCTTACACCAACCGAAATATGAATACTTGAAAACACTTGTGAGTCCAATAAAAGGGATGGAATATTTTACATTTTCGAAAATGAGAGCGTTGTCTCACCATGTAAGGCCAATAGGAACTCCTTAATGATTTTTGATGATGTTGCATGTGAAAAACAAAATAATATTCGTGCATACTTCTGTATGGGGCGACATAATAACGTTGATGCGTTTTATTTATGTCAAACGTATACACGCGTCCCTAAACATCTTATTCGTGACAATGCAAATCTAATAATAATGTTCAGGCAAGACGAATTAAATATAAAGCATGTGTACCAAGATCACGTAGGCGTAGATATGCATTTTGGTGAATTTAAGAACATTTGTCAATTTTGTTGGAAAGAAAAGTATGGTTTTGTGCTTATAAGTAAAGATGATCCTCTAGAAAATGGACGCTGTAGACGGGGATTCGCTGACTTTATTAGAATATGATATAATATGAGAAAACCTCAATATTATTTCACTAAGCGAAAATCGATCGAAATGACAACAACTCTCACATTAACGGGTAACAGCTCAATTTTAATGGCAAACTGTCATCCACCCATTGAATTGAAGGAAAATTATGAGTGTGCACTTATTGATTTCCATATGTATAACTCAATTCCAAATGTGGATCATGATAATAATTTATTACATATTGGAGAACATGTTTTTGAGATTCCTATTGGATCATACGAGCTTTGCGATATAAGAAATATTATTATTGAGAAAATGAAGGAAAAAGAAGCAAATAAATTAAATCTCCCACTCATTGAAAGTAACAATAATACGCTTCAAGTAATGATTTCGACTAAGGAACAACCTATATATTTTGATAGAGCTAATACTATTGGTCAATTATTCGGATTTAACAAAAAGGTATTAAAGCCGAATTCTATACACACCTCAGACCAGCCTTTGGATATTTTAAAAGTAAATACAATTCGAATAGAATGTAACATTGTGAGCGGATCATTTGTTAATGCAGAATCAAGTCATGTATTGCATGAGTTTGCTTTAAATGTTCCTCCAGGCTATAAAATGACTGAGAAGCCCAATAATCTTATTTATTTCCCCGTGAACACGAGAGAGATATATTCATTAAAAGTACGGATTGTTGATCAAAACTGAATTTTGGTTAATTTACGTAATGAGAGTGTTACACTTCGGCTACATTTAAGGCAACAAATATGATTATTTATAATAAAAATATATGTTACCCCCCATCATCGAGCACTTTGAGCTATACTGCAGAAGAAAGAAGGTCGTCAAGCAAAAAACTCACAGCTGCAAATAAATTATTTTTAAAGTCATTGGGTCTAAAAATAAGAGTACAATGACTAATTTATTAACTGTTCGAGAGAAACCCTATTCGGATGAGAGTATAATCCAAAAAGAATATCATAGCTACTCTCCTTATCTCAAATCATTTAAGAGTAATGATGAAGTTAGAATCACAATCCAAAATCAGGACTTATATGTGCTGCCAACCGAGAGTTTTATTAATATTGAGGGCTTCATTTCATTGCCTAACAACACGCCTACTGGAGGTGGTAAACTAAAAAACAAT
The DNA here is from genome assembly GCA_035042125.1 of Drosophila longiperda. Lineage (NCBI taxonomy): Eukaryota > Metazoa > Arthropoda > Insecta > Diptera > Drosophilidae > Drosophila > Drosophila longiperda. The sequence goes on along the minus strand of JAWNLV010000136.1, from coordinate 40,842 downwards.
TGTATGAGCTACCTGTTCGATGAGGTTCGATATGAGTTGAATGGAATTGAAATTGATCGAACTAGATTTGTTGGTACTTCAACAACTTTAAAAAACTATATTTCGGTGAATAAATCTGAAAGTCATATGCTTGAGAATTCTGGTTGGTTTAATAGAAACGATAAACAACTAACTAATGATGGATATTTTAATTTCTCTATTCCACTTAAATGTCTGCTTGGATTTTGTGAAGACTATAACAAAGTCATATTGAATTGAAAACATGAGCTAATACTACTCATAGCTAAAAATATGGATCGATGATATATCATAGTAAAATTGAAAAGTGCCGAGTATAAATTAAATATAACTAAATATTACTTGGAAAGTACCACATATTACTCTCAGTGATGAAAAGAAATTATTAATGTTAAATATAACAAAAAGCGGAGGCTCACTACCAGTAGCATTCCGCAGTTGGGATTGTTATCTCAATCCAACATTAGCAGAAGGTACTCATCATGTGTGGAATGTTAAGCTTGCAGCAAATAGAGAACGCCCTCAGTTTGCTATAATAGGCTTTTCACTTGATAACAAATTGATTCAAAATCAATTACGAAACTTGAAAGTGCATTTGAACTCTGAGGCGTATCCATATGATGATATGAGTATAAATTTTAAACTTGATCGATTTGCAAGTTTGTATGATATGTATACAAATTTCAAGCAAGTTACTATATGAAGCAGTATTAACCGTTGCTATCGCCTAAGGAATTTAAGAAAAAAGCACCTATTATTGTCATAGATTTAACATATCAGAATGAGTCTGTTAAAACAGGACCTATCGATATCAGAGTTTCCATTGAGTTGGAGAGTTCAAGTATTAAAAACACTAGAGTATATTGTCTACTTATGCATGATCGGTTAGTTGAGTATTCACCATTAACAGGAATAGTCCAACGTATTGTTTAAATCAATTTATTGGAGAATCAAGTAACTGTCGACATTCAAGGATTTTATGGAAATAACAACTATTTTATATTAAAAGAGATTGCTTTAGTTTTTAATAATGGATATTACAAAGACGTTCATTACCCCATAAAACCACCATATGATTTCACCAGATTAACAAATAAGACTCGTAAAACGGCGATATGGTTAACTAAAAATCAGCACAATCTCTGTTGGAATGATGGAAATTATAACTTTTTACAAGTCAGAAATTTGCTACGAGAGCTTATTAATGGAGTGGAAATAATCACAAAGGGAGATAGTAAAAAAATTTTTTTCTCGAAAAGTTTCTAAGGACGTATGTAATAAACATTGAAGAATTTGGATGTCCACGATTAGATAAGATGAAATTAAATGAATTCGACGACAGTGGATCTCATCTAAATAAAGGCGTCTGTGCCTTAAGAAATGCACGAGTTATACTAGATTTTACTATAGACTTAAATTTAAGTGTCATCTCGAATGAATAACTATATTGAATAAAGTAAAATAATTCTTTAGTTGCATTTCTGCTTTTGAAGAATACACAACAGAATGGGTTCAATTTTGAAAATTGAACTTAAAACAAATGTGAGAAAAATTTATTATTTTGTCAAGGAATTTGAGGATGTGCTATTTCCTGAGCATTCCAAACTGTTGGAGGAATATCGCGAATTTTTCATGGAGTATGAAAACTATCGTATAATTCAATCAAGATATGGAAAGCACGTGACGGTGTGCTCATGGTCCACAAATGATGCTAGAGATGGAGTTGATACTTGTGCTTGTCACTACTTTGTATCATATGAGAGAAAACTGGATCGCCTAATATTTCAATACACTAACCTTAGAAAGAGGTTAAACAATAGGGATATTAATAATAATACACTTTAAATCAAAAATGAATATTAGAAATTAAACTGTAACAATAAGAGAGTGAAAAAAAATAAACAAATGTCTGTAGTTGAAAGCATTTTTATAATAAATAAATATATTATACAATGAAAAACCAAAAAAATTATTTTCTTTATTTAAACATTTGAATCTATTTAACAAGTCTATAGGTAAACAAATCAAACCAGGCTAATTTACAGCAGAGTTCACTGTAAAAAGGAAGAATAAAAACACATACACACACGCACACACCCACACACACTAGTGTGTTAGGCGCTGACCGATCTTCAACTTGACTCAAGCATTTATGTAGCAGGTTATATGTCGTGCACACAAACTCCGCCTTAAAAAAAAAAAAAAAATTATATGCACTCAACAGGCCAAATTTATAGGAGTTTACAAATTTCAAAGCGAATGACGAAAGTTGCATGCGATTTCAAGACCAAGCTAAAGCTCACACATTCTGAGAAGCATACACACATTATTTATTTGTTTGTTTTGTCTGATGATCCGAAACAATCCAAAGAGCGCGCCTGCGCTGCTGTTTCATAACAGTGCCGGCAACAGTCGACGTCTCCGTCTCCATATTTATGTTGTTTGTTTACTTTCATTCGTCACACATTTTTCTCAAAATTTCTCACACTGAAACCAAAAAAAAAAAAAACAGACAAGTAGCAGAAACAAGAAAGGATAAGGCAAATTTCACAGCAAATGATCAATATTGAAATATCGTCTGAAGTGTAAATTGTTATTGGTACTTTGCCCACCCAGCAACAGCAACAGCAGCAGCAGCAGCAGTCAGCACCACCAGTACCATCAACGTCGATGCCACACAATATTCAAATGTTTGTTATGGCTGACGATCTGAAACAATCCAATCAAAAACTTATTGGATTTCTACCATTGATATTCACTCAACAGGCCAAATTAAAGGAGTTTACAAATTTCACAGCGAATGACAATATTTGTTTGTTTGTTTTGGCTGAAGATCCGAAACAATCCAAGCACAAGCGCACACAGCTGCTCCACGTGCAAAGGTCGGCACCACACAGTCCTCCATCGTGGCGATCCCCCTTCAAACATAAATTCTTCTCCACAAAATCCGAGAAATGTCCAAACATATTCGTCAGCAAACACAGAAGATGCTATTATCAATACCTGCTATAGGTAGCATAGCATAGAAGAAGAAATCTTATAATTTTTGTTATTATTTTGAATTCCTCAAAAAAAATCAGATGAATAAATTTTTTAGTCCATCTTTATGTTAATAGTTATATTTTAGTCTATAGAGTACATTCATAATATCTTTCATTACTTTTATTTTATTTGAGTCTACAGCTTGCCTCGGATTTTAAACTGGCTAAAGATACGGTTGCTCCTCTCCTTAGGCCACAAATCAAAACAAAAATATTCTTAAATCTATAGACATGTATATATTTAAATATATTTCACTCGCATATGGAAATATATATTTTTATAAATTGCACTTGGTTCAGTTTAACAATTTCACGTTGAGGGGAAAATAAAAAAATAAGTAAGAATGATTGATTGAGCTACACTACGATTTACCCTATACCCTGAATCCAGCAGTTAAATATATTCTAATTTTATTTACAATTCCCTTTAAAAAGTTTTGCACCCAAAAGTGAGTAGGTCAACTCATTGGTATAGCAATCAAATACACTAAAAAATGAAACATTATTATTGATTTCCTATCCCCCTAGTGGACGTAGTATTCCAATTTTTCTTTTTCTGACGCGGGCATAGTCCAGTTTATGTTTCAAGTTTTAAGTCTGTATCTCTAAGCGTGTCGAACAGGCAGAGAGACGGACAGACAGCATGACCCTTGATACCTTCGCTATCAAAAGATAAAACCAAAAAAGCTTTTGATGTTATATAGGCATTAGTACCAATGGAATTAGTATACTGAAATTTAGTTAATTTATGTATTCTCCTAAAATATACCTTTGTCACCCAATATAAATTGAACATCCTCAGCTGTAGAGGTATCTTTATGAATCGGACCACTACATTTGGACAATCTACCAAAGAACTTAAGTTATGGGATCGAGATAAGCGTGGATATGTCAAATTTTTATGACACAATATTGTATATTCCCTTCAGAGTCAGTTTAGAAATATGATTTGATTCTGGAAATTTCACAAAATCTTCAGATATCAATTAAAATTACTATTATGTAAAAATGTTACTTTTCAGACTGTATTTAATAGTGAAAACATTTTTTACATTTACATTTCATCGACGCAAGCGTTGATATGGGGCAAGAATTTGTTGAAGGCGTCCTTCACCTTGTTGGTAGCAATGACAAAACAGGAGCTCGTATCGGTGGGCAATTTGGCGATCTGCTTGAGAGTGGTGTTGATTTTTCTGGTGAGTTTCATGATGGCCTTGAACAGCTTGAAAGTGCACTTCCTGGATGACTTTTGGTTAGATTCGGTGTCATCGGTGTGACACAACTGGCTGTTCAAGTGGATAATATTGTTGCAGATGGAAATGATGGTCTTGCAGGAGTTGACGATTGCAGCCACATCCTTGGGCACGGCTGTGCCGCAAGCATCAATAGCATCCACGTAGTCGGTGGCGGCCGTCAGAATCGCAGTTACCTCCTTTACAATGCAGTTGACGCCACGCACTGATTTCAGCACCTTCCTGAGCACTTTGCACACAGATCGGATAAAGCCAAAGTCCTCGACATCCACATAATCCCCATCCAACTCGGCAAGCAAAGTGTCCAGATCTATGTCCTCCAAGTTAATTAAATCGTCAGCAGGTGCCTTGGCCTAAAATATGACAGTGGAGCGCTATGTATTTTTCTTTATTTTCTCAATAAAAATTGATATCTTACATTAGTGCTTAGCAGGCAGCTGGCCGACACGAGCAGCAAGAGGCAAATTGTTGCAGTTCTCATAGTGCTTAACAATCAAAACTTTGGTTGCAGAATGGTTGAAACCACTAACAGAATAGCACTTTTATAACGATTGCCCTATCGCTGTGAAGTTTCCAATCTTGAAGTGCTCCCAATAATCTAAGGAAATTTGTATATAGGACTGTATGTAAACAAATGGTTTATCAACGTAAATTTAGAGCATACTCACATACATACAAATACATCTAAAATGGCATGACGAATTAATCAGTCAATCTCTGCCAAATTAATAAAGTTCGACTGAGCACAAATTTAATTTTAAAGCGATTTAAAATATCAATGATTGACACTTGACTTTATCGTTACTAAAATAAGCACAGGGAACACAAAAAATAACTAACATCTAAATGATTATAAATGCTTCTTGACTAAGTGCAGTTGTACTTAGCTTTACCAAGTATATATATGTTATTCAAATATGTAATTCGAATGCACTTATGATGTACAACATGAATTACAATTGATCTTTGAGATGATTTATAATTAAATCGAGAAATGCAAATTTACAATTTTCCTAAGAATGTACATGATGAAATAAAAACTAAACATAATACACAAATTATAAAGTACTTAAGTATCTGTAAAATACCAATTTTTACATTGACATTGAGAATGACCAGCCGAAAAGTATGCTGCATTATATTAACAACAACATCTTGACAAAACAGCAATTATAGCATGCAAGCAAAAAAAAAACGCGCTCTTAAGTTGTACGTCTTCAATTTCAAAAGTGTTATTTTCCATTTACTTAAAAATTGAAGAAAAAGAAATCTTTTATATTTTTTATTGATATATGCTTTATTCTGAATTCTTCAAAAAAGAAATAAGCTGAATAAATGTTTTACTCCGTTCTTAATGTTTATAGTTATATTTTAGTCATATTATTGAGCCAGTATAAAAACAAATAACAATGAAAAAAAAAATATATAATCTTAAATTACTAATAATTGTCAATCGAAGTTTTAAATTCAATCTGATAGTTAAATAAAATCGTAAGTTCATAATAATAATCGAGAATCGACACTCGAATAACACCAAAACGGAATTCATAGCAAAAGTTAAAATTATTTTGAATATCAATGCAAATCGATTGTTTGATATTGATTAACAATATATATATATATATATATACATATATATATATATATGAAGAAGAAATCGTACAGTATTAATGATTTCTATGTAGTACATTCATAATCTCCTTTTTTAATTTTATATATTTATTTTTTTTTTTTTGGGTCTAAAGCTTGCCTTGGATTTTAAGCTGGTTGAAGATACGATTGTTTCTCCTCCGGAGCAACAAATCAAAATTAAAGTATTCTTAATTCTATAGACATGCATATATTTATATCTATTTCACTCGCACATTGAAATATATATTTTTATAAATTGCACTCTTGTTAAGTTTAATATCTTCGAATAGAGGGGGAAAAAAAAAAAAAAAAAACTTCTATAATAGACTTAAACGCAAATGTGCCGAGTTCAGATCAAGCTTAGGCGACTGTTGGTCTTGCGCAGCTGTGCGCGCCAAGGGATGATGTTGTCATTGTCATCCTGCTTCTCCTCGCCATTGTCTTGTGCATCCTGCTGCTGGGGTGGTGGTGGCGGCGGCGATAACGGTGGCTCACTGTCGCCGGCCTTGGATGCTGAGGAGACATCGCTGTAATTTTCCTTGTTGTTGCCCTGCGGATTGGCCAGTTGCGCTTGTTGTTGGAGCAGCTGAAGTTGCTGGTAATGCTGCTCGACGTTGAGGCCGCCGCCACATGTGGCCAGATTAATGTTGTCGATGGACATGGCGCGGTTCTTTAGGCGCCAGGTGTCTGCAACGCGGTTGTTTTCCTCCACCTTGGGGGTGTAGATGGCCGCTCTGCAAAATGGCACAGACAGCGAGCACAGGTCAGAGAGAGGAGGCCGACAAGTGTCTAGCTGGGCCACTCAATCACTCATTAGACCCCCCACAGACCCGATCACCCAACCCACCCAACACTTACTTCAGCTTGTTCTCAGTTTCCTCACGACGCGCCAACAGATCGCGTTTCCATTGGGGTATCTGGGAGAGGCGACGCGATTCCGCCTCGAGGGCCATGCGATCCTCAAAGTCCTTTTTGGCACGCTCAGCCGCCTTCTTAGCCATCATCTGACGCTTCCAGTCGGGTATGGCATTGCCGGCCTGATCCTTTTCTGGTATCTGAAAGTAGATCTTTGACACGCATGACAATCCACTTCTCTTCCCCATCCCCCCTCGCCGTATATACAGTAAAGAGCGCAGCGGCGTCGTAACTCACCTGATCCACATAGTTGTTGGCCGTGAATTGTTTCGTTATCTCCATATAGTGCTCCGAGTCCATGCGATTGGCCATCTGCTGCTCCACCTTCATCTTCTTGATGCCGGGTATATCTTTCGATATCTTCAGCTCGGCTATCAGATCGGTTTTCAGATACGTATCCGAGCTGGTTGTCAAGCACTGCATGCTCAGACTGCGGGCCGGCATCTGGTACGGCTTTGGCACCTTCTGTGTGTCGGTGCGACGTAACTGTAACACAATGCGATCAGAAAAAAATTAATTGAAGTGATCTGTCTTGCGGTTTATAATCATAAATTCTATATAGTAACTATGCAGTTCAGTTTTCAACTTGAAAATATATAAATCTATCCTTAAGCATCTAATGCCTCTCCCTTTCGTTTCAATCTCAAAACGAACCTGGACGCTGTTCAGATCCTGTATAGATATTGCGGACAGGGGCTGATGTTGTTTGCGCGTGGCCGTATCCTGACTGTTTGGCGCTGCTGAGCCGTGCGGCTTCTTGGGCTTTTGGGACTTGCTGGTGGCATCGCCGGCCATTCCAGGCAGTAACATTGGCATTGGCGGCGGCATCATGTGGTGCGGCAATGGCGGCGGAGGCGGTGGCAACGGCGGCTGCTCACCCATGCCCAGCGCATGCGAATGATGCGGATGCTGATGAGGATGCTGGTGATGATGATGCTGATGCTGTTGCTGAGCGATCTGTATCTGCATGTAGTCCTCGGTGTCTGTGGAGCTATAATGGGATAATACTTAATTGATGAATACACATTTGATTGAATGGGTGCTTGGTGCTTGTTGAATGGTGCATTTGTATGTGTGTTGTGTGTGATGTGTGATGTGTGATGTGTGATGTGTGTTGTGTGTGCTGTGGTGTGCCGGACCTGCCCCAGGCGTGTCGTGTGCGCAGTATCATCTTTGGATTGCAACTGAACGGAGCGATGCGAATTAGTTGGCGAAAAAATGGGGCTGGCATGCAGCACGCATAAAATTTCATGCACTCTTGAGTCGCTGAGGAAGTGGCTGGCCCGCAAGTGGTGCTGTGTTAATTGCCCCACCGTGGCAGCGAGGCAGCGAGTATGCGCTACATTGTCTGCTGCTTAATTAAGGCAACTGTACTTCTGCCACTTTTGGTGGTAATTACTTATGTTGCCGCCGCACGAGATGTGCAGCTAAATTGAAACAACCACAACAAATACCACAACAAATGCTTTTTGAGTCGACATCAAAGTTTTTTGCGGAGCCAGCGTGGCTTTCTTAACTTACCGGGCCGAGGATGGACACGAACGCTTATCGCTAATGCTCTTCAGATACTCGGACGGCTTGATGAGATGCGTGACGCCGTCTTGCGATTTGTTGGGAAAACTGGGCGGCACAAACGGCAACACCAGCTGCTTGTTGACCAAATTGGGGCCCCCAGACCGGACGCCGGGGATGCCAGCAACGCCAGCTGCGCCCTCACCGGTATAAATCCCGCCATACTGTGACTGCTGCAGCTCATAGTGATCTTCGGCGGATGAACCCACTCCGTAGATGCTCGGGGCGTACAACGATTGCTGATGCTGTGGCTGCTGATAGTGCAACGGTAGCTGACAGTTGGTGCTGCTGCTGTTCCCAATGCTGTTGTTGCGCTGCTTGCCGCCCGCTCCCTCCGCATAGCCATAGATGCTGCCCGCCGACTGCTGCTGATGATAGTGCCCCTCCCCGTTATCTGCAGAGCCAACTGCTGCTGCTGCTGCTGCTGCTGCCGCTGCAGCTGCTGCGTCGCCTGACGCGCTTCCATTACCGTTGCTGTTGCTGTTGCCGTTGCCGCTGGCGCTGCCGTTGCCATTGAGAAGCTTGGCTTTCTTGTTCGCTGAAATTGAACAAATTTATTTATAAAATTTAAGTCTTGTCTGCGTTAACTACTTATTGTGGGTTAGCAGTTATCCCAGCTCTTTGGTCACGCCAACTTGAGCCACAACAATAACAAAACTAACACTCAAAACTCATTGCGTATGCAGCGTGCGACGCCTTTCACCAAACTGATGAATGTCTAATGGATCTCGACTACGTCTTAATCAAATGAAGTAGCCCAAAATGCAGCCATGAATGCAATTGCAGCCACTGAACCCGAACACCTTCAAGCGAATCAGTTCACAGCAGTAAAAATTGCATTAAAAGATTAATCATTTTGTCAATATCGATTTATGGTTTAAGCCGTCAGATTAGTTAATAAAACTAACTAACGTGGCTTAGTTTAAGTTGTAAATTGTCAATGTGTCAAAGTGAAAATATAAATTATATAATGCTTGATAAATTTAGCAATAATAATAAGATATCTATCCTAGAACAAAGACTTTTAGTTATTCATGGATTAAATTTAAGGGATGCACTAAAATATCCGATTTGGTAGGTAAACAGCTCGAAAAAAAACTCAATTTAGGAGTACCAGCTACTGGGTACTGACAAAAATGACAGTTCACATAAATAGTGGACATCCACTATTAAAGCCAAGTGGTACAAATGTTCCCAGTTGCCAGTTCGCATTTAATTGGCCACCACTCTACAGCCCCGTGCGCTGCTGCTTCTCCACCGCCGCGTCCAGCTTGATATTGTGGATGCTCGGCATTTCAACTTTCACGGCTTTGTGAACGCGACTTGGAACTCGTTTCGCCAACTGGAAGATAGAGCTGGAAAGCTGCTGCTTGAATGTGGCTTCCATTTCGCAGCCAGGTTGTCTTGTTGTCTTGTAAATTTTCGATGGCATTGTATATGGCCAGAGCAGTCGAAATTGATGGGATCGGGTCTGGCCAGTTTTAGCCATCGAATAAAAAAGTAACGTTAGTTGACCAACGATATTTGCGATTGCCAACAATTATATACATATATATATTTTTTCAATTTGTAGAGTAGTCTGACTTGATGTTGGGTTTTCTCTGCTTTTGGGATTGGCTTCGTTTGGATCTGGTTTGTATCAACAGGTTCAATGATTACGGTGAAATTATGAATGTAAATTGAATTATTATAGAGCATTTGTTATGTCAAGTGGAAGTGGAAAGTGAAAAATGCCGTCAGCCTTGACCTGAGCGGACTTAAGGATAATATTAAAAGATTTATTTTATAATAAAAAAAATAAGAACAGCAGAAATAAAATACAAAAAAGGTAATATGCTGATTGTAAATCAGTTATAATATGATCCGCTATCATATATCACATACATATGTAAGCGTTTTTGTTATACTTTGCACAACAATGCTTAGATTTATATTTTAAAATTTGCACACAGGAATCACATAGGGATCACTTAGTAGCGATCGCACTTACACCGAAATATATCGAATCGGTGAAAGCTTAGGGTAAAGTAATTCCGACGCGAATTCTTATGGATCTTCACCGAGCCCGGCATGTTCATTCTATGTAAGCGATTGACACAAGGCACAAGTTCAAATACAAATCACATACTCAATGTCTGCAAAGTGCATTCATTTAACAACACCACAAAAATAAAATAAACAAAAATAAAAATCGAATCTTTTAAACGTGGAGCGTTTGTGGACGTTGACGATGTTGACTGGGCGAGCGTTGCTGGTAGCCTGATGTGAGTTCAAGCAATCGCCAAAGTTATTCACCCAAAACGCCAACAGTTACCACAAGAGCAACCATAACCACAATTACTACAAAAACAACAACAACAACGTCAGCAACGAGTCTTTGAATCGTGGAGTCTCCGAGCTGAGGAATCGTGAAGACTTGTCAATGCCAGTGCGAAAACACATTCACTTTCAATGGGGAAAAAGTTTCGCGCGGGCGGATTGGCTGCCACCTTCCACATGCCACAAGATCCAAGGCCATAATTGGCTATATTGTGGTGCACCTTAAGCAGAGGCAGGTGAGCAGAAGTTACAGCTTAACTGTAGACAGAGGTGCTGCATAACATATGTACTTCCTGATTCGGATCGAGCGCTCCTGATCTACAACCTGTCTAACTTGGTATGCTGAAACCGATAAGTGGCATGGGACATATGGTGGCTACCATATTCGGTTTCACCCAATGTAATGCCCATTTAAAGCTGGTCGCTTCAATGCATTTAGAAACCCATTCAACGACAATGAAATTTGTCCCTTAGTTTATTTTCCGATGTTGGACAATTTTTTTTATTTTTTTACCAAATGCTTAATGTTGCAAAACAACTTCCACTTCTTTGTTGTGCAACATTATTTTTCCGACTTTACTCCTCAAGCTCTTGCTGGTTGGCTACGTGTGAACGTTTGTTGAGTTTTGTTTGGATGTCTATTTGATTTGTATAACCAGTTACCTGACAGACATGAAGCGAGTGAATATACCATTCACAAATGAATATTGTGAGGCAGTGCAAGTCAAATACCTGGCATCCATTGTATTTTCCAGGTTAATACACTCGTAAGTCCCTAAACAATTTTTAGGAATGCGCATTAACCAACGCCAACGTTTACCACTTCAACTTTATATATGGAAAATACATACAACGCATACAAAACTGGCTTCATTTAAGACATTTCTAATCGACTGAGTTTGCTGCCGACAAACAAATTCTACAACAACAGAATTATTCGCTTAATTTGGTTAATTTAATAAGTATTGTCTTTGATTTATTTACTCCGTTTTGCGTTTTGTTCTGCTCAAGCTGCTTCCGCTTAGGCAAGTTACCAATTTGCCAAATGGGAAACCAAATGTGGACCAAAGTTGCGCAGTTGGTTGGCGCTTATTGGGCAATTTCAGTTGTTTTGTGTCGCTAATTGATCAATCGATGTGGCAGACAACGTGATTATCCCTACCATCACCGCTAACACCCCTTGCAACTCTGGGCAGAGTCAAAGACACCGTCAGGTGCTAATCACACAAGAGATCAGGAGATGATTACGTATTTTACTGATCTTACGAAATTTTAATTATAAAATTAGTGTTATTCATTTGACCCAAAATATATATATATATATATATATATATATATATATATATGTGTGCAACATACCTGATATAGTGGACATGGTACGATTGTGGTTGCCTCGCACCAGTTCAGAAGGTCGCAAACTGGGCTCCTCGACCACCTCCAGGCCGGAGTCAGAGTCTACCGTCTCGTGTCCGCCAGTTGAGCCAAGAGTTGGTGCTGTCGCTGGTGTTGCTGGTGTCGTGCCAAAGTGATTCTTCATGTATATGCTGTTGCTGTTGCTACTGGAGTGTTCGGGATTTAAGTTATTGCATTGCACCACTGCACGCAACGGCGGTGGCAAAGGCGGCGGCGGAGGTCCATTAACTAGAACAGTAGTAAAAGAAAAAACAATAACAATCAATCATATATCAGAATATAAATTATAGAAATCTATATAGTTTGATTAATTATTTTGGTAGGACTTACCCACGGCCAAATTCTGCATTGGTGGCGCCGATGAGACACGCTTCAGATTTCTGTTGCTCATGTTGTTGCTGGTGTTGGAGTTGTTGTTGATTTGATTAATGTTGCTTGTGCTGTTGCTGTTGCTGTTGCTGCCGATACCATTGTTACTGATGCTGTTGTTATTGTTATTATTATTGTGCATAGATATGCTTGGATTACTGCTAAGCATGCTCGCATCCGCCAAATTGTTGCGTATCATGGAGTTCTTGTGGGTTTGCTTGGTGCGCTCAGCAACATCCTCGGGTGGGCAGACGCTCTCGTAGGTATCGCTTTTGATGCCACCATTGAGCAGCTGATTCTTCAGGTTCTGGTTGAGATTCACATTCTTACCGCTATAGTTGTCCTTTGTGCTTGAATCATATTTGCTGCTATGTAAACCAATCATTGAATGCGATTTGTTGCGATTTAACATGCTGTTGCTATTGGTGTTGCTGTTGCTGTTGCTGTTGGTGTTGGTATTGTTGTTGTTATTGCTGCCATTACTATTGTTGCCACTGCCGCTGTTGTTGTTGTTGTTGTTGTTGTAGTTATTGCGCTTGTTGTTCAAATGCTGTTACAGAAAGAAGTAAAGAGAGAAGATTGCAGGTTTCAAAATTAGAACTGTCCACATTTACTGAATTACCTAAAGAAACTACTCTATTTCAAAAGTTCAAGCACTTTTCAAATTGCATTTGTTGAAGAAATCTATTAATTGACTGCTACTTACATGGTTGCTGTACTGCAGCACCACATCTGTGCTGCGCGTGGAGCTGGCGCTGGCGGAGCGTGAATGTGACCCACTGTCGCGAGACCTCGATCTGCCCACATTGTATTTGTGTTGCAACTGTTGCTGATGCTGTTGCTGCTGCTGCTGCTGTTGATGCTGCTGTTGCTGCTGCTGCTGTTGCTGCATTTGTTGCTGTTGCTGCAGCTGATGATGCTGCTGCTGATGATGATGTTGTTTGCGAGACTCTTCACGCACCAAATAAATATCCTCGTAGTCATGATCGCCATTCTGATTGGCATTGCTGTTGGTTATGTTGCTTATGTTGCTTATGTTGCTTATGTTGCTGCCGATGCTCTTTTGCTGCTTATAGCTGATATTGCTACTGGCATTGTTATTAATGTTGCTGCTGCTGCTGCTGCTGTTATTGTTGTTGCTGTTATTGCTGTTGTTGTTCGCATTGTTTTTGGCAATGCTACCACTGCTTATGTTGCTACTGCTGCCATGTCGATTGAAGCTTTGACTGCGCATCTGATGCGAATGCGAATGGGAATGCTGATGATGCTTGTGACTGTGGCTGTTGCCGTGGTGATGACTGCTGCTCTTTGGCGAGTTGAAGCTGGACGAGATGGAGACGGACTCATCGGATCCGCTGCCAGCGCCACTAGAACTGGAATGGACATCGGCCTGGATGGTCATGATCGCATTGCTGTTAACCTTTGACTGCATCGAGTGCAATGGGTGCGGCATCTGGTGCTGCTTCACGCTGCTGCAGTCCGAGTCGACGAACAAATCGCGCACCCGATTGTAGATGATCTCCTGCGGATCGTGCAGAAAGAACGACTCACCCGATATGCTGCCATTTGGCGACGGTGTCGCATACATTCCACCATTTCGCATTGGGTTCACATACAGCCCATCGTTTGGCAGCAGTGCACCGCTGCCGCCGCCACCGTTGCTTGTGCCGCCAGCCACGCTGCCGCCCGACGCCCCGTTGCACCCGTAAAGCTTCTCTGATGAGCTGCGCGACTGCTGCGAGTACAAAGCATCGCTGTTTTTGCGCGTAATGCCCACACCAATGCCAACGCCAGCAGCAGCAGCGGCTGCGGTCACAGCGGGCGGATGCAAATAAAATGGCTCCACATCGGAACTGAGGGTGGATGAGGATTTCGATTTAATGGTGTTGCTGCGACTCGTCTGCTTGCTGGAATTCGTATTCGAGTTGCAGCTGCTGCTCAAGTGTTGCTGTTGTTGCTGTTGCTGCTGTTGATGTTGATGCTGCTGCTGCTGCTGCTGTTGTTGCTGCTGCTGCTGATGATGATGTTGGTGCTGCGACTTGTGACGCGGTGAATTGCTCTTATTGTTGTAATCCACGGTGGTGCCGTGCTGCACCAAAACATTGAGACACTGTGGACAAATAAGGTGAAATGGTACAGTTCTCAACGGTCAGACAATATCACAATGAAATTGGCCATTTTATACTCACCTCCACCTGTTGATTTTCGGCTGCATCATTTATTGGCGATTTGCCATATTTGTCCAGCGACAATTTAGCCCCGTGGTTGAGTAACCAGCGCACCACAGACAGATGGCCGCGAGAGGCTGCAAAGTGTAGTGGCGTGGCACCATCGCCATCGCGTAAATTGGGATCCACGCCCTGATCCTGAACCTGTAAGCACAATGCAAACAGGATCGATTACAACGAGGACAATTGCACAATGATACTGAATGTGAATCCTAGCTCAAAAAACATTGTTTAACCTGCTTTATTCACTGAAAGTCTATCACAATTTTAGCAATAAATAATTGTTAAATAAACAAAGTAAATTTTTGGATTGTGCCTTTTGTCGATGCATTAAAATTTAGTTTATCTAGATCTGCAAGGATCTATTGGGATCTGTTGGCAGTGTGACCAGTCACTGGGTTGCATGTGAACACTTCCCAGCCAAAGTCACCAAGCAAACCACTTTCACATCTGCGCGTGTGTATGTGTGTATGTGTGTGTATGTGTGTGTGTGCGCTGCACAGGCAATATTTAACTATTTAGTTCACTTTAGAAAGGTGATTTGCAGCAGGCACCCAAAGTAGTTTATGTTGTGCTGCTCACGCGAGATCGTTTAAGAGACAGAAAGAGACAGATCCACGCCCGAGGAGGAGCACATATTGGACTTGACTCTGGGTATTTTGCAAACGCTGAATCGCTTGATGAATTTCATTGGTTATGCAACAAACTTGAAGTCGCAAAGATCTACAACTGCGATGAAATCAGGCCAAGAACAGCGAACAGCGAGAATCAGAAGACTCCAAATCTCCTGGAGGTTGAAACGAGTTTAGTGTTGCTGTTATTGGCGACCTCATTTTGGACACTTTTTAGTTTTTGGCATTTGGTAATTGCAAATGTTTACCATAGTTTGGCAAGCGTAAACGAGTGCGGTATGTGTGTGTGTGTGTGTGTGTGTGTGTGAGCGTACTCACCATCCATTTGAGACAATCCAAGCAGCCCATTTGTGAAGCGGCATGGATCGGTGCCATGCCGTCGCGTGCGCGCACATAGAGAGAACCGCCGGCTTCAAGCACCAGAAATTTGAGCACCTCCAAATGCCCCTCCTGGGCGGCCAGATAAACGGGCGTGACATCATTGTCCATTTGCGTATTGGCGCTGCAAGAATATACAAATATATATTTATCCATATGTACACAGATATCGTATAAAGCATGTTTGTAAAGAGCCGATTTGGTTAGTAACGTTCGGTTGCAGCTTAGGTTTTTGTATGTGCCACAAGGCTAACCAAATCGCTTGCAATTCACTAATGAGCAAAAAGTCAACACAGCCCGCCCGTTCCCCTGTGCTCCGTACCCCTGCCCTGTCTTGGGCATTTCGCAAAAAAAAAAAAAAAAACACAAAAAAAAACGAAATAGCTACTAATCACCACCATATAAATATACAGATATGCGCATAGAGATGGATACTAAATTAAAGTATCATCAATGCCACAAGAAAAGAAAACGGAAAACAAGTTGACAGATTGCGTTAGTATCGGTTTCAGGCAAATTGTCACTAAACTGAGAAAACGGGATCTTCTACAAATCGGGAAACATTTACAGCTTTTGCGCTGAGTTAATTGTTTTGTTAACCGCTTTCAGAGATTGATCAACATTCAACTTGGATAACTTAAAGGCAATCAGAATCTTATTTTTTGGAAAATAATCAGATTTTATCTTAAAAACATTTTCTTCTCTTAAAACAAAACTGAACTTTACGATAGCAATTCATTTTTTTTTTCTCTAAAAAAAAATAAATTCAAACAGCTTTAAAAATAATTTTTTTCTATTTTTGACGAATGTTCTTGACTTAATGCATAATCGGTTCCAAAAAACAAGAACTGAACTTTCTACATGGATTTGTAGGAACTTGAAATGCTTAATGAACATACTGATATTTTACTCTTAGTTGCCTATATGTTAAATAGACAATTTCTCTAAGTGTTTTGTATTTCTGGTTTAAAAATGTTTAATTTGAACTATTGAAAAATTAGTTTCAATCAGAATTGAATTTTTTTACTTTTTCTATAAGTTTTTATAAGCCCTGATTTCAAATAGCCAATAAAATTAAGTTAAGTTGAGTTATGAATGACGATAATCAGAAATTTAAGGTTATAATTTGGACACATTTTATCCGCTGAAGAAGATGAAGAAGAAGAAGAAATAGAAAACAGTCGTTTTTTTGTGGGGCTGCCAGCATTGCTGCTGTCTCACCTCACGAGGCTGCGTCGATTGTTTTGTTCCTTGCGACCCTGACTAGCAGCAGTAGCCAACATGCCCGCAGGTTCATCCCCATTCGAGTCACTGTTGGCACCGATAGCAATGGAGACTTTCCGCTGATGCGCCTCCATCATGCGTTCAAGAGAGAGATCACTTAGATGCTCGCTGGGATTGATGTCCTCCTGACTGCTGCTGTTGTTGTGCTGATGATTTTGGTTGTGACTTGGATTGAGTGCGGCTGCTTCCTCAACCACGTGCTGCGTATCAGGATCGGGGCAGTTGCTATGGCTGCTGCTGGCGCTGCTGCTGCTTTCGCTTCTTATTTTATTATTGTTGTTGTTGTTGCTGCTGCTGCTGCTGAGTATGGCAGTAGTTACGCAGTTCACCTCCGTTGAGATGATGGTGTTTATGTCATTGTTGGATTTGCTCTTCTGCTTGCTGCGGCGGTACGAAGTCAGACTTGTGGTCATGCGGCCCAGCAGGCCCTTCTTAACGTTGATAGTTGAAAAATAGCTACAGAGTTGGATTCCGTGATTTGTTTTTGCAGGGATTGCAACAGAAAGTGTTCCGGTTTTTTTTTTAAGGGTATGGATGTGTGTGTGTGTGTGTGTGTGTGTGTGTGTGTGTGTGTGTGTGTGTGTGTGTGTGTGTTTGTGTGTGTGTGTGTGTGTGTGTAGGGACATGTGGCTTGAGTGCGGCGTGTTTAGTGCATGGAAGAGACTTTTGCGCTTACAAATATGCACTAAGATAGCGGGCGGGGAGCTGTGCAGTTGTCATTGTGATATTGGAAATGCTCTCTGGGATGCCTTTGCTTACCTACGGGCAGTTCAGTTCAGTTATACAAATGTATTCACCACCTATGTATGGAGTAGTTGAATGTGACTCTCGATTTCTCGTCGCGTATTTGATAACACAGTAGAATCAACTGGTTTTCGTATCGCTGTTGTTTTGATTTTTCCCCAATACCGTTACACACACACACACACACACACACAAACACACAAAACGAGAGAGAGAGAGGGAGAGAGAGACACACACTCAGACACGAAACCAATAAAAACGGTTAATAGAAAAATCACTTGCACACTCATATTTCGAATGCGAATGTTTTCATTGTTTTTCGCTGCATCTTCAAATTTTTGACTTATCACTGTTTTTAACTTCCGTTATTTTGCATAAGCCCAAGACACTGAAGGCCGGAGAAAAGCAAAAGAGTTGACAAAATTCGGTTGCGCCTTGAGCCGAGGCACTGCAGCTGCAACTGACTCTTGATGTGGCTGCCTTGCGATTGAGCCATCGCCTGCTTGCCCCGGCAGACTTCTAGCGCATTTTGTTTTCTTTTGTTTTGCCTCTTCCCCTGCTTCTGCCAGCAGTTTTTGTTTTCGGGGTGAAATTAGCGTTAAAATGCGCCAAATACAGAGGCAGACAAACAGACAAACAGAAAAACAGAAAAACAGAAAAACAACTGCAATGCAGACCAGATCACACGTCAAAAACGCAGATGGAAACGTTTCTCTGCATGTTACGCCCGGACGAAGCAGAGGCCTAGTCTCGGGTCTGCAAAAGCAGCCGCGAGCTATGATGCGCATTTGTTACCAATTGCCCATGTATTAGATATAGCACAGTGTGACGAAAGCTAAACTACAAATTGCACAAAGGTCTATTACAATTTCGTCTAGTATCCCAGAAATAGTTACCAAAAAACACTTATTGAGAACTATTTCACGAAAATTCTAGTAAATTGTTATATACTTTTAAGTAGCACGAATTTATAACTTTAAGCCTTTTAAATATGTAAGCATGAAATAGATTATATGGCAAGCAATTTGGCTGAATCTAGTCCCACTGTGCTTTCCCTAATTCATGTTGCCAACGCTGGCGTAGGCAACCGACTGATCTGCTCGACAGCGGACCACTTCATGGATATTGCACACCAGACGCTTGACTCCAGCCTCAGCTTCAGCTTCAGCTTTAGCTGCAGCTGATGTTTCGAGTCCCCGCGCGACTCTCAAGTTTGGAGCAGGCGCTTCAGTTGCTTTCTTCGCCAGCGACTTGGCGACCTGTTACATTTCCAGCTTTTCGCTACAGCAATAAATTGTAAAACAATTAAAGTTGTTTTTAATACCCTAATATTTTAAAGATGGAAGACTATATTGAATTTATGCAATATTTGCTGTCTGACTTCGATAATCTATCAATAATCTATCATTACACGCAAAACTGCAAATTATTAAGTCTTTTTATACTATATATAGAGACTGTATGCTCTGTGGCCATCATATTATTTGGCTGGAATCATCTTATTTGAAAAGTAGATTGCTGTCAATCCTTATTTACCCATCCCATCCCATCCCATCTTAGCACCCAGCTATTGTCAGAGGTTCTTACACTGATTTCAGAGTATTACGCAGTCGGTTACGATCGAATTGATAACATGTTATTTTTCTCTTATTTCTTGCCATCTTGCTATCTTATATGTATATAATGCTTATAGCCACCCGTCAGTTTTCACACCTTCTTCCACCCCCCCCGGCAACCGCTTCGTCTGCTCTGCTGTCCGTTTGCCAATCGCGTGTTTATTAATGCGCCTCGGCAGCTTCTTTAGCTGCTGTGGCTGTGGCTGTGGCTGTGCCCGTGGCGGCTGCTGCTGCTGCTGCCTTTTCTGCTTTGGCAATGTAGGTGAAAATACAGTAAATAGCGAGTACAACTCAGGTAATCCCAATTTAGTTGTGCTCATTTTGTAGTTGCAATTAAATAATTATATTTTTCTTTCATTTGTGTCTGTTTAATTTTTTCTATATTTTTTAAAATTTTTTTTTAATCGCAGCTCGCACAAAGCACAAACGGCAATAACGCAAGTCTAGAAAGAGCGATAATTGTCGAGAGCTGCCGTGTTGTGAATAAAAAAAAACAATAATGCTTGACAGACGGCAATCCGAGAATGTCATGGATCGAATCCGAAGAGGTCTCAGGCGTTTTTAATTGAGCATTTGCGTGCCACTATCAAAGTCGGAGCAGCAGTAGGCAGAATGAAAGTGATGCTCGACACAAATATGCCAACTAACAGCAACAATACCAATCTGAGCAGAACATATATATTTATGTCGTTGGAAGGCGCATTCCAAAAAATCTATTAGTCGCCTAATCGATTAGTCGATATAGCGCGCGACAGCAAATCTTTTTGTGTAAGTCAGAAAATGCTTCAATTTGACTAACTTTCTTTGTCTAAGTATTATTCACAATTTGCCCAAGCTTTGAGCTAAGAATTTGTACACCTATTTTTTTTTTTTTTCTATTTCAATATTTCTGTTAACGAAGAGTTCTTTGAAAATTCGACTGTCATCAAAAACTGAATAGAAATATGATATTTATCTATATACGCGTGGTGCTCTGCCTACTGTTTATATCTAACTACTCTCAAAAATTATCACAGGATCACATATTTTAACGGTGATTGCTGGTTCTGATTGATTTGTTCTCATTAGGGAATACCATCATGCTATAAATGTGTCTTTAATTAGTTTATTATTGTTATTTGTTACTGTTATTAATTTAGGGACTTTTCTTATTAAAAGTATTATTTTTGGTCTTTTCCGTCTCGTGCGCGTA
Organism: Drosophila longiperda; assembly: GCA_035042125.1. Lineage (NCBI taxonomy): Eukaryota > Metazoa > Arthropoda > Insecta > Diptera > Drosophilidae > Drosophila > Drosophila longiperda. Next base: position 20,236 of record JAWNLV010000136.1, on the reverse strand, counting down.
TTTTATTTGTTTTTTTTTTTTTTTTGGTTTGGTTCCATGCTAAAAATTAAACACGCTGCCAATTTTGCCAGCAGACAAAGATTTTTTACATTTTCTTTTTGTTTGAGTTTTTGTTGTTCTATTTTATCTGTGTTTTGTGCGTAGAAGCTACACACAAGTTTCGCCACACACAGACACACACCCGCACACACTTAATGTTGAGATCACCATAAAAAAAAGTTCAAATGAATATTAAGGGAAAACAATGCAACAATTGCTGAGTGGCTCCAAGCAAGTCTTTGGTTCTCGTCTATTTTTGGGGGCAGATGTTCATCGCTTGGCCAATTGATTATTGAAACTGACGCTGGGGCTACCTTTTCATGGTTGCGGCTAATGAGCGCACAGCTTGATGCTACTGTTTGTTAAGCGTTGTTGTTGTTGTTGTTGTTGTTGTTGTTGTTGTTGTTGATATGGTTACTGTGGCTTGCAGTTCTTTGGTACACTGAAACTGTTAATTAATTCGCGTTCCGATTCGTTAACTGCAGTCGAAACACTTTGAAGCGCGAAATTTTGTTTGCTGTTGTTGTTGTTTGTGGACCAACGCGGCGCGGCGCAAGCTTTCAACGGCATCGAGTGGGCGGGTGGCACGGGAGGCGTGGCCGCACGGCAACGCTACGTCCACGGCAATCGCTGCATTAAGCATAAGCTGCAAATTAACTTTATTTAAGCCACAAAACAACAACAGTCAAATTTAAATTCGCCTATGGCCGCATCTCGTGGATATTGTTGTTGTCGTTGTTTGTAACGGTTGTACGATCGGTCAGAGCTTGGGCAAACGGTAACAGCGATGCCAATGGAAAACGCAGACGGCGACGACACAGCAGCTGATGCCAGACGAAAGCACCGTTCGCTTCGAGTAACCAAACGCGAATAGAAAACATTGCGGCCAGCGGCCAGCAAAACAACATCCAGCAACGACAACAGCAACAGCAACAGCAGCAACACCAGCAACAGCAGCAGCAGCAGCAGCAGCAGCGCCAATACTTGCTACAAGGTAGCAAGAGCAGCTAAAGCAGCAGCAGCGAAAAACGGCAAACGGTGCCCCAAGAAGCTTTGAAACCAGCTCTGCCGCCACCAGCGTTTTCTTGGCCACAGTAATAACCAAAGCCATAGACAAAAGCGATGAACAAATGTTTGATATATGATTATTATCCAATGGTTTCTTACGTGAATATTTCCAGCGTTGGTTATTTGAGAAAAATGTACATTTAACTGGGCGTTTTGGTCACATATAGTGGCAAACTTCAGCACTTGATAGTCTGATTCAGAGTATATTCTAAATAAATCCCATATGTTATCGATTATGTTTTCTTTTTATTAAGAAAAGCACCAGTATTAAAATTAAATTCAATATTGACCATATAATAATAACATATAAATAAATTCGTGAAAAGAAAGAAGAGATCCAAAAAGAAAATAACAGAATGTTATTTAAGTTGTTTATATGTTTCTTCCTTTCTCTTGGATATTATATTATCTTGAACAAAAAAGATAGTTTTTACAATTGAAGTTATTATTATTGTTGTTGCTGTTGTATTTGTTGTTGTCATTCAGATATGCTTGCATGTGTGCCGCTGTGTCAGTTGTCATGCCAATTAAACTGGTGTTCTTTATAAAAATATGTACGCTTTTAAGAAGAGAATCCAAACAGTTGCCGGCTGTAAGTCAGACGAGCTGAGCTGAGCTGACCCGAGCGCAGCTGAGCCTAGCATATCAGGCCAAACCAGACCAGACCAGACCAGACCAGACCCGACCAGACCAGAGATGATGCCAAGCAGTTGGATTCCTTGTGCTATTGCTGCTCCACTTGCAATTGCCAACTAGTTGCAACGGTGTTTTGCGCTGCTCCCCAACCACCCCCCCTCCCGCTCTAAACACCACGCTCTCTCTCTCTCTTTCTCTCTGTCATTTTGTGCCTAACTCTTCCTGGCATCTAGTTTGATGGCTACAGAAACAATCTGGTTAGCAAGAAAACTAACCAGCTACTAGCTGTCCGGCTCGCCTTGAACACCATGGAGACTAAAGAGGTTGGATCTTAATGAATCAACGTTTATAGCGCGTGCTTCTCTGCGGTATTTAGGTGAACACTGGCTAATGTTAAACAGCAGGTGGGCAGCTGGAAAGCGATCTGGATCGGTGTGTATGCAGCCAGCCCCGCAATTGCTCCATGTGCTCCACTTCCACTTGCGTCCAATTGCGACCCGTTCTCTCATCGCTTGCAGCTCCAATTGAGAACTCATTAGTCTTAATTACCGCATTTTATTACAACGTTCAAATCACCATTGTCTATCAATCGAACAGGCTACGGGACACATTAAACGCCTTCGATGACTCGGTAATGCTCTGATTGGCTGAGGTGCTGATCTCGCGTCAAATATCCATGATGAGACCCAGCACACGAATCGGAGAAATCTGGCTGGCAGTCACAAATATAATGAGTCAAGTGATCGATGCATGGACAATTCTAATGTCAGCCAAACACCAAAAAGCTTCTGCGAATTTCGTCCATATTAAAATGTACAGAGCTTAAACCACTTGCGAATCATAAATGTTGTTGTTGTTGTTGTTGTATTTACACGATATTTACTGTACTGACGACTTGATGCATCTCAATAATAAGAAAAATACTAATATCAAAATATTAATTTGTATTTAAAGTTGGCTCATTGGATTTGACTCTTTGCCTTCTTAAGTTAGCAATTGGTAGATAAGCAGATTAATTTTATTATTTAACCAATTCAATTTGGAAAGCTTCCTGTGCGAACAAAATTGCATTCGCCGTACATGCATTTAACGGCAAGGAGAGAAATGTCAACAGTTGGCAATATGCTAATCAAATGGGGCAAGTGAATGCCATAAAATTACATTAGCAGGTCGCAAATTGCGGCAAGAGTCGACAGCATCCAGTTAAGTGGAGAGAAGTCGCCTACTTGCCGCAATTAATTAAATAAGCACCGTTGCACCGCATGGCCGACATTTTAAATTACCAAACAGCCCACTTCCCCTCACCAACCGTCCTCTCCTACTAACACAACTCTGCCAACCCGTCTCACCTCTTCCCATCCAAGGATGATGTTGATAATGCAATAAAGAACAAGGCTTTCACTCCAATCGAGAGCTGTGCGACTTTTGCTTTTAATTAATTGCTCCAGTTAACAGCAGATTAAGATTCAGACTTAGATTTAGATTCAGATTCAGATTTATATAAAGCAACTACTTACCAAATATCTACAGATGCGGCAACCAGCAGCTGGACACAGTCCAGGCAGCCCCTGGCCGCTGCATAATGCAATGCCAATGCGCCTCCATTGGGTCTTTCGTTGCCAGAAATATTCCCCGGATGCATTGGGTCCGACATGCTCATGCCGATGGGCATCCCTGTCAGATACGAGTCCAGCTGATGGGCATGCATTCTGTTCAGATTGTGGTTGCTCTTGTTTCGCTTGTTGTGCAGATGGTTGCTGCTGTGCAGATTGTCCAGTTTATTGTTGTTGTAGTTGTTGATATTGATGTGACTATTGTTGTTATTGTTGCTGCTGTTGCTGTTGCTGTTGCTGTTGTTATTGTTATTGTTATTGTTTTTGTGCATTAAGTTTATATTCGAGTTGAGCGTATACTCATTGATGGTCCTGCAAGAGAGAGCAAATTAAATTGAGCTTAGCTTTTATTTGGCTAAATGTCGATTAAGTTGAATCTTCAGCTTGAAACACAACAAGTTTGTTGCTGATCTTACGATTCTAAGTAACAGTCACATAAAAGCCAGTCAAATTTTTGTTATCTTGATTATCTATTAGTCCTATAACTATACATATATATATGCAATTTTAGCAACAAGTACTTTCTGAAGGATATCCGCCTTGAAATAAATAAATGCAGGTGAGCCTACCTGTGGATCAGTAAGGATAAGTAAAATATTACCATAAAAAAGCAAATGACTAGCAAGAACCTTGGTCACTTTTAGAGTGTATTGCCATATAATAAGAAGTCCGCCAATGGTTCTGATAGCTTAAAGATATAGTACATAGATTACAAAAAAAAATTACTAGACATTTATGCAAAGCATAATATAGTCACACTGATAATCAATCTAAAATAAAACTTTCGCCAAACGTAGGTTGGAGTCAAAAGATCGAATATTCAGAAACTGCGCAGAGAGCAAATTCGTCAGAAATCATTTAGCAAGGTTAATAAATAATATAATATTTAATTCGATCTTTAAATATATATATGCATACAGCAACACAAAGAAAAGTAGCATACTTTCGAAAGAAATGAAAATTATGAAGCAGCCTTTGCAGCTGCAAATAAAAGACTCAAGACACAAACTTGCAAGCTTGTTGCAGCAGCAACTTGTCGGCTCATTCACAAAGCAAGCGGAAAAAGATGCTTGAGTTGTAAGTTGTGAAAACATTGAATTTGTCTAAGCAAATTTGTTGCCGTTTGTGAATTAACAAAACCAACGGGTTCGCAACTAAAGCGGCGGTCAACTGCTGACCATTTTAATAGCACCTGTCCCAGGGCAAGCCCAGGCGGAATTGGGCACCGCTTCGCACAGAGGGCAACAAAACTCGAGCAACAGTCGTAAACTTGACTTCTTAAGAAATTAATTGACTGTTGACTGAGTGTTGGACGGGGTCGCAGATACGAATAGTTGGTATGTTCCCCTGTTTGTTGTCTTCGTTGTCTTTGTCTTGGCTGGCTATCTGTCTGTCTGTCTGTGCCTCAGTTAAGCGAGGAAAGTAACTGAAATAATGCCACCAGCCACTTTCTTTAAATTTATTGCGTCAACAATCTTGAGTTAGTTTGTGGACAGGAGGTGCTTAAAGCAGGTGACAAACGAGGGCGGATGGGCAAACACATACACACACACACACACACACAAAGCTAAATGAGAATTAAATTTGGCCACTCGGAATGCAGGCCACTTGGTCAGTCAAATGTACGAAAATGTGGAAAATGTGATAAACGCACAAAAACCCAAATGACTATGAAAAGTTACAATTTGTTTTTTTTTAATTGGCATTGGCAGTGAAGAGTGGCTGGCCGATACCCTGTAACCATATTTTGGATATGTCAGAAAATAGATCAAATATAAAATGTACTGAAACATGTCATTTTAATTTAAAGAATACTTATTTATAATAGGATTAGAAGGGGTTATCCAAGTCAGAGATGGCAGAGAGAAGACTGGGGAACAAACAAGAAACCAATTTGGCTATATCCCGTGACAACGAGATATGAGAAATGGCTAATTGGCCATGCTCGGCCCTTGATCCCAAAATAGTCACAATGTGGCTGCTGTTGACGCTTTGAGTTTTGTCTTAACAATTGTTGCAGAAATTTAACTGAACTTCAATTTTGTCAACGCGTTTTAAGGCGACTTTTAGTCAATCACTGCACATACACTGAGAAAAAATTCAAGAAAAAAAAAAAGACGTTTTGTCTATTTTTTGCGTATTCACTTGAGGTTTACCTCAGCTTGATGGCAATATCGCGACACTTGACACAAGGCACTTGGCCAGAATTCACCGAGGCTACTTTCGCTTCCTCTTCTTCTTTTTGCGTTTGCGTTGCTGCCGCAGTTGGAGCCGCTTCTGAGGCCGCTGCTATCGTTGCGTATTGTGCCTCAGCCTCTTCGACTTCCTCGGCATCGGCATCGGCATCGGCATCGGCTTCCGCTTCCGTTTCGCTGTCAAAATCAACAATCAGCTGCTTATCATCCTGCTTATCGTTCTGCCGCCTGCTAAAGTAGCCGACGTGCTGCTCAACGCCAGCGTTGGCATCCAGCAGGATGCGTTCGTAGGCGGCGCTCTCGTTCTCGGAGAGCGCAAAGCGCTGCTCGAAGACACGCATAGGCAGTGCACTCTGGCGCAGCAGCTCCATGCGCTTGTGACGCAGCTCAATCGAGAAGATCAGCCGGACGCGCACCTGTCGACGCAGACCCTGTTGCGAGGAGCGGGCGCGTTGCAGGCGTCGCCGGTTGTGGCGCAACTCGAGCTTCTCGAGACCGCGCAGTGACTTCTGTGCGATTTGTGCCGTTGCCGTCGTCTCGTTGTTGCTGCAGCTGCGTCCACTATAATCTGCCGCGGAGCTGAGATCCAAGGCGCTGCGCGTGCGCCGCCAGGGCACCAGATCGAAGTGAGAGAATTTGCGCTCACCCAGCTCTGTCCAGGGATGAAAGTTGATTTGGGCCACGCTGCTATTGCCCTGCCGCAAAATCCAGTCAGAGGATGCCGATGCCGATGCCGATGCCGATGCGGATGTGATAGTTGGTGAGCGACGAACGTGGTTGTTTTTGGCGCTGGCTTGCGGCCTGTGACGTTTGTAGCGCGGCACCAGCGTCGACCCAAGCATACGCTCATCCAGCCCGTAATCGCGACGCAGAAGTTCCAATTCCAGTTCCCTGCTGCTCGCCGTATACTGCGCGCCGTTCCACACGATGACCGGTCGCGCCGACAGACCCGTGGACAGTGCCCCGACGCTGGGCATACTTGCACTCGAGCTGAACTCGATCGACTAGAATTGGAATTGGAATTGGAGTTGAAACTGGAGTTCGCGTTCTCTTTCTCTCTCTGTTCAGTGCTACCGTTTTCGTTCCTGTTCGCGTGTTTTCGACTCGTACATTCGTTTTGTTCTCGCGCTCGTCGTTGTCGTTGTAATTTCCTGATTAATTTTTAATAATCGCTGCCGTCGCTGTCACTGTCACTGTCACCGTCACCGTCACCGTCGACGTTGCAGTCGCTTTTCAGTTTCCGTTTTTGCCCGTCCAACGTCTGTGCGCCGTGACGTCGTCGTCGCAAATGCTGTTGGTCAAAATTCAAAACTAGCTGTGACTCCGGGCTGCGAGTGCCACTGCGTTCCCAAAGCCAAAGTCAAAGCTGGCAAAATGTTTACAACGGGGTTGAAGGCAATTTTTGTGCTCGCCCCGTCCAAAGCTGTGATGCTGGCATCGCCGTCGCCGTCGACGTCGACGTCGCCGTCGCTGTCACTGTCACTGCCGACGCTATTGCGATGATTAAGTATATGTAAGCGTATTTTAAGCTAATACAACAATTTATTATTGTTGTTGTTGTTGTTGTTGTTGTTGTTGTTGTTGTTGTTGTTGTTGTTGTTGTTGTTGTTGTCTCTGTTGATTTTGATGTTTGCTCAACATTGAAAGACGGCGACACTGAATTTTGTGCGCTTTTATTGTTATTTACATACATATGTATTTATTTTCACGCCGCGCTGCCCTGTCACCAATTCGACGCAACTGCGCTGCCAACTGACTGCGCAGCCCTCGCGGCACTCATTGCAAATGTTTCACTTCGCTGCGCGCACGTCAACAATAACAACAGCAACAGCAATAATAACAAAAACAATAATAACAACAAGAAAATCAACAACAGCAGCAATTCAGCATTGGGAGCTGCCGCCGGGGTCGATTAACATTGTTGTTGCATGCCCCATTCAAAACTGCTAGTTCACAGTTCTATTCTTAGCTAATTGACATCGAGCGAACATCAAAATATGATCATCATCTAATAATTAATTATTATAGAGAAAACTCAATGCAACAACATTCGACGGTTATTCACTTTTTATAAACAATTTATCGAACATGCCGTCATCAACACGATATTATACAAATCAAAATTGGGGTAAACAATTAAGTGGCACAATGGAACGAGCAGTTATTGAATACTTCATTTTCTACTAAGATTTTATGGTACTAGTAATGGGTAAAAATATTAATGCATATTGAAAAATGTGATGTTGGTTTACACAGATAAGAAAATGTCTTATAACAAATTGTCAACGATCCTAAGTGGATTGGTACGAGGCCAAGGGTTCTCTTATCCATTCTATATACCAGTTTATCTCAAGAAACTGATATTTTGACATGTACAGATTACTTTTACTTATAGAAACACACATTTCATTAGCACTTTTTATACCTAAAAAGATTTTTATCGGGAAATTCATCGGAGGTATTGCAAAACTCTTCAATTTCAAACCAAGATAGTTTTTGCTTTTGTTATGTGCACATTCTGTGAACTGAGATGATATTGTTATATATTAGATTAATATATCAATCTTAGCAGCTATTGTGTGTTTTATGTCACAAGACTGTTTGTGATTGTTGTGATTGGTTGCGGCGAGCAGCAACCTTCGATTGACGTCAATTTGAATATAGATAATGGAAATACGTGAAAATCGCTGCCAAAACAGATTCACTACAATAAATTTTGTTATATATATTAGCATTATAAACGCATGCAGCAGATATATATATATATTTGTGTTGTGGCCCCCTTTCTAAGTCACATTTCAGTTTTTGCTGTTGCTGATGCTGTTTGTTAACTGAAACTTGTTTTTCGGCCTGCCAATGATGGAGAGGTCTTAATTGTCCCAAAGTCAGGCCAACTGACTAAGGAACGTCATTTTTGACATTTCCATTTTCATCTCATTTTGAATTTTGCAGAGTTGCCCTCACAAAGCACGAGATGCGCAAACGATTATGCAATTAAAACCACTTAAAACGCAAACGACAAAAATGGAATGGTTTTCATTCAGTGAAGGTCGAGGACTGTCAAATACGCTAGCGACAAAAAGCGACAGACCCAGATACAGATGCATATACAGATACATATACAGATACATATACATATACAGATACATTTGTTTCGTCGGTGATATTCACCCAGCAATGCTTGGACTGCGCAATTGTGGAGCTATGCTGTGGAGTTGTGGAGAGCCATTGAACCAGAAATCATGAAAACTCTTCACGCTGCTTGAGCATGACTCACGCCCCGCTTCCGGAAGGGACGGGGTGGTTTGTGTTGGTGGGCACGGCCTGTGAGCCTATGGCTTGACTCTGGCTCAAGACCAAGCGAGAGTAGTTCCACCAAACTTCGACGCAACTCATTTGCCCACTTGAGCACACCCTGTGTTCATTGAATTGACTAACTAACTAACTAACTGACTGACCATCTAGGCACTGAGAGTCTTCGAGAACCAGCTTCATGCCTGAGTTGAGCCACATGCAAAAGTTCTGCAAGTCTTGCCGCTTGTTGATCAATGCCCATAAAACATATGAACAATATATATATACGAGTATATATATACATACACACACACACACAGACATATGTTGTTCAGTCCGAACGTTGGCTCTGCTGTTACAAGGGGATTTTCGATTTTAAGTTCGATTAAATCGCCATCTACCGGTCGTTTACGAAAACTTAAAAACCCCCCTTGTTCCCGATTTCAGCCGGCAGGTGGCGAATCGAATCCATACAGGAATTCGTTCAAACTCGAATTATTAATAATCAATTAATTAATCAAAGGTGCATGTATATGTATGTAAATATGTTTGTACGAGTACAAATTATGCAAATATATAAATAATTTATGAGTAGCAGCAACCATTTGATGTGTCAGATACAAACATGCATATTATCTATGTACATGTTTAATGCTTAAAGCAAATAAAAAAACAGAGGCATGTTAACGGACTGATCAAAAATATATTCTCTTAGATTTATATATATATATATATATATATAATGCATTCCAGATATGTGTGCAGACATTTCATCTTAGTCAGCAACTTGTCAAATTTATAGCAATGTTGAAAGTGCTGCAATTGATTCAATGACTACGTAATATTATTAACTATATAAGATTTGGATGGTGCTGTTCAGTTCCATATCATATTTCATAATCCCTTTGGGTTGATTTTAATTTGTGTATATTAACTTGTAGAAATACCTTAAGCAAATTTGTTAACATATATAATCTATAAAAACCTGAAATTTCACATTTATGTGATTGAAAGATTTGCAAACCAACCGTTCACAAAATCTCCAGAAGGGATGACATCATAAGTTATTACACAAATAAGTTCATTAAAATGCAATGTAAAATTTAATATAAATTTAATTAGACGGGCTTGTGGTAGTTTTGACAAATTGCATCCAGCGCTATTTGAGACAAACAATATATATTTAATGACTTTGGGTGCATTGTTCACTTAAGCAACAAAATATGTATACAATTTATTTTTTACTACAACTGCCAACGGGGAAAGATGATTGCTAAGGTCGTAAGAGGTAAAGCGATAAAAAAAAAAATCCATATCAATATATAAAAATTTTGTGGTTTTTAATTCTTCCTCTTGCCAATGAAAACAAGGTTTGTCAACTTGCTGGGTCAGCGACACTTTTACTTTTGGGCTTTGTTATCCGAAGCAGAACACCGCTAGCATTGAGCGCTGCATAACGGTGTCGCCAACAATATATAACATCGTTTGCCTCGTTGACGCGTTTGTCTTTCATCGCGACAGAGTCGTCTCACAGTTGCCACTGATTCAATCAAATTCAAATGAGCTTTTAGAATAAATCAACGCTTTATTTTTAGGCCGAACATTTTCACTTTCCGCGCACGAAAAGAGAAGAAAGCAAAAGTGAAAGAAATTGTGTGAGCTTTTAAACTCTGAACTGTGAACCAGCCACCGAACCCCTCAGTGAGAGGAAATTCAAAGATCAAGAAGCTTCCGCCTAATATGAATAGAGTTGTTCCCACTAAAATTTCAGTGAGATGGCAAAAGGTTAGGTCTTCGGCTGCTTCCGTTCCAATGAAAGCTCTGCAAAAGCTCCGGCTAGTTAGCCAGATAGCCAGTGACAACCGCTCGGCAAATGGTGAGCTACTAAAGATCATTCATATTCACATGCATTAGTGGCATTCATTCACTCATTCGTTCATTTATTCAATCAGCTCAACAAATGCGGCCCCAAACGAGTGCCGTGAAAGTCCAAACCGCACAACGTATTTGTCTAACAGCAACAGCAACATCAACAAGACAAACAAATGCGAAAAACAAAGTGGCAACAAGACAAGCAAGTTGCTACCGTTGGACTCTCATGCAGAAGATCACATAGGTGGATGGATCACAGAGCTGAATTTTCTTACTTCTCTAGATTAGATTAGAGAAGACAAAGCTTGTTATCTACGAGTATTATCTATAAAATTAAATTTGCAATCGATATACTTAAATAATAGAAATAAATAATATAATAATAAAAAAAAATCATAGTTAGTTAAAGAGACTAAACACACTATTTGACTTGAGGTTAATAAATTTAGTGTATGGGATAGTGGACACAGGGATTGGATTAGCAAGAGCTGGTGAAGCCAATTATGACAGCAACAGCAACGGCACAGAAAATCGTGTTGACGGTTGCATTTTAATATGGAAAATGAAAATGCAAGACGTTGCCAATGACGTCGGCGGTGATTTCCAGTCAGGTGGCAACTTAAACATGTCGTAAGTAAACGCTTTGCCTTAATACTTAATTGACATTGGTGGAAAGTTGCCGTGGCAACAACTGCAACAGCAGCCACAAGCCACAAAACCTGAGCCGGTTGTTGACCGAGAGATTTGCTACCCACGATTATCGTTAATGGCCATCGCCAAGTCGCCTGCGCCAGTACGTCTGGATCGCTCCCAACGAAAGCAAAAGGATTCCGGCCAAAGCAAACAGGTATAAAGGGGGGGTTGGGGATGGAACTGGGTGCAGTGTGCATGTTGCAGGGCGGGGAAGGTCTGCGGCATGGCTCGACTTAAATGCTATGCAATTCGACTCGGATTCAATTCGAATCGGGCCAAAACGAGTTGCAGCTGCTTGCTTAAGCTGGCCAAAAATTTCACATTTTCTTTTTCTGCTTACGCAGGTTTTCGTATTTTCTTCTCTTATATATATATATATATATATATATATGACTAAATATATATATATGAACCGCTTAAGATGCATTCATTGCTAGATTGCATTGAAGATTTCAGATTTCAAGCAGAAAGCGTCGCCAATTAACGCAACGCGAGTAACAAAATAACAATAGCAATAAGAATGACTAAATACGATTGAGTATTGACCGGCATTCCCATTTGACCAGTTAGCCATTTGGCCATTTAGCTGTTGTTTGTTTTTGTTTTTGTTTTTGTTTTTGTTGGGTTTACCTAATCTGCCACAAACACTTCACTCACATATTGTATTTATTTGTTGTGTTATTTTATTTATCATATTCGCTTTTTAATCCATCAAACACGCGAGTTGAATGGACTGCAGTGCAATGTGCAACGCGTGGCTGCAACATTTTTTATGTCTACTTTCGATGCGTCGCAATTTTTTGGGCACAGCATGTGAGGAAAATGAAAGGGCGATTGGGAGCCGAAGATTAGGCTTTGCTCATGCGGATTAGCTCTCCACTTATCTCTCCTATTTTCCCAGCAATTTACATCTCTTCGTCATATATTTAATTATATAATCTATATATATTTTTTATTTTTTTTTTATTTATTTTAATTGAGAATTTTTTTTAATTGAGAATCTTCCCTCTCTATCTCTCTAGCAACTGTTGTTTAGGTTCATTTCAAGTCACGTTTAACTGTTAATCATATCAATTCATCTTGTCCCAATCCAATAATTTTTTTGTATTTCAAATATCACAGTTGTATACTTTCAAACTCCGCTAGTTGTCAGCTACTTTTTTTAAAATTGTCTTAAGCAAACGAAAATAATAACATTTAAATAATTATATAATAATTACATACCGAAGGAACATATACTGGTCTGTGCCCTTGTCAAAGTGTAAAAATTAGAGTGCTACGTCCACGGCCAGAATATCGATAAAATCGATATTGGCGAATCGATAAAGCCACATATTTCACACAATTTAACGGCTATAGTTATCAAATGTGGTTGAAAAGTTGTTGACGATGTCCTTTAAAGTTATGGCCACCTCCGACGCACACAGACCCAACACAATTATTGAGTTAGAGCCAAATTTACTAATAGATCCATTAAGAAACGGTAACACATTTTTATAATTTTTTTATTGTCACCAAACTTGGAAGTTAACTTGCTGATAACAACCTTCAACAACCTCGAGCCAATTAAATTCCCAAAATCCCATAATGTCCCGTAATTTATTAGCTACATTTACCAAACTTCGATGGAAGGTTACTAGCTTATATCTAAAGCAATTTGAAAGGCATGACACAGCTGGTATAACTTGGGGTATCAAAATATTTCGGTTAATCGAAAATCCAATATTTGTAAAAAACAAAAATGGCTTATCCCGAAAGTTTGTTTAATATATTTGGTAGATTCGTTGGTCTCGATATTAATTACGATATTCTTAAGAATTTGGTTAGTAAATTTATTACAAGCAACCATATGCATTAAATGGATTTTCCACCTCCCCTTCAAAGTATCTTAATTAATTCAAACGGCTTGCTTAAATTAGTTATATATGGGTTGTGTTACCGTTTAATCTTTAAATTGTGTTTAAAAGAGAAACTTTATTCGAAACCGCCATTCATTGCTAACTGAACATATTCTTCAAATTGCCAAAATAAAACAACAATAATTCTCAATGCTTGATGTTGGCTTCTTTGCCGTTTCCTTAACTTGTTTGTTTGTGGAGCAACAGCAACAACAACACCTAACGAATAGTGGGCAACTTAAAATGTAGCAATAGCTGCATCATAAACAAAAAGAAAAACAAAAACAGCACAAAAAAAGACAATGAAACAGAAATGTAAAGAAAAATAATTAAAGTAACGTGTTAGTCTAAGGCAATAATCGCCAGCCCACTCTTAAAATTAGACAGCGTGGCAAGTGGCTTGTGGCAGGTGGCAGCTGATAGATAGTGGATGGTGGTGCGTGGTGCGTGGTAAGTGTTGTGCGGAGCTGTACACTGCTGACGTGTGGAGCAAGAGACTTGTGCAACACCGAAACAAAATACAATTTAATGCGCTTGTCGGGGAATGGTTATGAATATATATATATATATATATATATATATAGAGATATAAATATAAATATAAATATAAATATAAATATAAATATAAATATAAATATAAATATAAATATAAATATAAATATAAATATAAATATAAATATCAATATAAATATAAATATAAATATAAATATAAATATAAATATAAATATAAATATAAATATAAATATAAATATAAATATAAATATAAATATAAATATAAATATAAATATAAATATAAATATAAATATAAATATAAATATAAATATAAATATAAATATAAATATAAATATAAATATAAATATAAATATAAATATAAATATAAATATAAATATAAATATAAATATAAATATAAATATAAATATAAATATAAATATAAATATAAATATAAATATAAATATAAATATAAATATAAATATAAATATAAATATAAATATAAATATAAATATAAATATAAATATAAATATAAATATAAATATAAATATAAATATAAATATAAATATAAATATAAATATAAATATAAATATAAATATAAATATAAATATAAATATAAATATAAATATAAATATAAATATAAATATAAATATAAATATAAATATAAATATAAATATAAATATAAATATAAATATAAATATAAATATAAATATAAATATAAATATAAATATATATATATAGAGATATAAATATAAATATAAATATAAATATAAATATAAATATAAATATAAATATAAATATAAATATATATATATAGAGATATAAATATAAATATAAATATAAATATAAATATAAATATAAATATAAATATAAATATAAATATAAATATAAATATAAATATAAATATAAATATAAATATAAATATAAATATAAATATAAATATAAATATAAATATAAATATAAATATAAATATAAATATAAATATAAATATAAATATAAATATAAATATAAATATAAACATAAATATAAATATAAATATAAATATAAATATAAATATAAATATAAATATAAATATAAATATAAATATAAATATAAATATAAATATAAATATAAATATAAATATAATTATAAATATAAATATAAATATAAATATAAATATAAATATAAATATAAATATAAATATAAATATAAATATAAATATAAATATAAATATAAATATAAATATAAATATAAATATAAATATAAATATAAATATAAATATAAATATAAATATAAATATAAATATAAATATAAATATAAATATAAATATAAATATAAATATAAATATAAATATAAATATAAATATAAATATAAATATAAATATAAATATAAATATAAATATAAATATAAATATAAATATAAATATAAATATAAATATAAATATAAATATAAATATAAATATAAATATAAATATAAATATAAATATAAATATAAATATAAATATAAATATAAATATAAATATAAATATAAATATAAATATAAATATAAATATAAATATAAATATAAATATAAATATAAATATAAATATAAATATAAATATAAATATAAATATAAATATAAATATAAATATAAATATAAATATAAATATAAATATAAATATAAATATAAATATAAATATAAATATAAATATAAATATAAATATAAATATAAATATAAATATAAATATAAATATAAATATAAATATAAATATAAATATAAATATAAATATAAATATAAATATAAATATAAATATAAATATAAATATAAATATAAATATAAATATAAATATAAATATAAATATAAATATAAATATAAATATAAATATAAATATAAATATAAATATAAATATAAATATAAATATAAATATAAATATAAATATAAATATAAATATAAATATAAATATAAATATAAATATAAATATAAATATAAATATAAATATAAATATAAATATAAATATAAATATAAATATAAATATAAATATAAATATAAATATAAATATAAATATAAATATAAATATAAATATAAATATAAATATAAATATAAATATAAATATAAATATAAATATAAATATAAATATAAATATAAATATAAATATAAATATAAATATAAATATAAATATAAATATAAATATAAATATAAATATAAATATAAATATAAATATAAATATAAATATAAATATAAATATAAATATAAATATAAATATAAATATAAATATAAATATAAATATAAATATAAATATAAATATAAATATAAATATAAATATAAATATAAATATAAAATATAAATATAAATATAAATATAAATATAAATATAAATATAAATATAAATATAAATATAAATATAAATATAAATATAAATATAAATATAAATATAAATATAAATATAAATATAAATATAAATATAAATATAAATATAAATATAAATATAAATATAAATATAAATATAAATATAAATATAAATATAAATATAAATATAAATATAAATATAAATATAAATATAAATATAAATATAAATATAAATATAAATATAAATATAAATATAAATATAAATATAAATATAAATATAAATATAAATATAAATATAAATATAAATATAAATATAAATATAAATATAAATATAAATATAAATATAAATATAAATATAAATATAAATATAAATATAAATATAAATATAAATATAAATATAAATATAAATATAAATATAAATATAAATATAAATATAAATATAAATATATATATAAATATATATATATATATATATAGATATATATATAGAAAAGAGAGTTTAGTGATCTTTAGTAATCGCTGCCTTCCCAAAGAAGTGGAGAATCAAAAGAGAAAAACAAAAAGAATTCGGAGCATAACATAACATTCGAAAACCAATAACTAAATAAGAAATGATCTGCCAATAGATCATGTTAAGTTTACGTTAACAAATATTTTAGTTGTATTTCGCTTTCATTTACAAAATATAAAATATTAAATAGTTAACTTTTATAATTACTCACTCAATTTCGTCTTTTTTATTCATACTCTTTGCAGACGGACAGTGGCAACACACACAAACACACGCAACACACACATGCACACGGACTTATGTATACGTTTGCATGTACATTGTGTATGTATGCTTACAGCACACCTATATTTTTTTATGTATGATTATCGAATCGATATCGATAATGATCCGCAAGTTTCGAAATAAAACAAAACAAAAAATAATAAATAATAACAATAACAAACTTTTCGAGGAGATATATGTATGTACACACGTCTAACACAACAATTGATACATTTTAAAGTAACGGCTAATTTGAGTTAGTAATTGTTGTTGATGTTGTTGCTGCTCTAGCTGCTTCTTGTAAGAAACCGCGCGCGGCACGTGCTATGCGAACAATGGACGAAGCTTGTTTGACTCGCGGCTCTTTCAGTTTGCGGTCTGTGAGTCTCCAACTCCGACTTTGGCCACCGGTCGCCAAAGAAATGTAAAAGCCGCAGTCGCAGTCGCCGTCGCCATCGCAGTCTGAGTCGCATTGCTGCGATTGAAAAGCGCTTGATGCGCATGCGAAGCCACGGTAACTGAGAAAGCTCAAAAGCTTTTGCTCGTTTGTTTACTTCAAAGTAATTTGTGTGGTTATTATGTGAGTGTGTTAAGCGCTTACTCGATTTTTTGCACACACTGCTGGACGAACTTCTTCTTGCTCACTTGCACTCGTTTGCTCTTATTTATTTATTTTCTTTTCGATTTTTCGGGAATTTATCTTGACTTCATATACCCTGTAGTACATTTAATTGTGCGGGTATTTCAAGACAACATATGCAATGGTAAGGTATTCAATTAATGATCTCTGCTTATGATCTCTACTAAAATTCCTACAGTAGATTAGATCAATTCAATGGTTGGATGGAAAGTTTTGGCAAATTTTGTTATACACAAACTAGACTAGAACAAATATGTATTTATGAGTGATTGGAGGGTATGTGCTAGTGAACCCTCAGAACTCCAGAACTTTTACTTGTTAACTTAATTTTATTCAATCGAGTTTACGTATTATACTTTTTTGGACGCTGCCGCGTCAAGCGCTTCTAGCCAGCTGCTTTTGTTACGCTCTCTGCCTAACGGGAATTTCATTTCTTTGACTACACATGCATGCATACGCACTCATACAACAACGGGTATTCATGTGTTCACATGCACAGTAGATCTAAACTGGCATACACACATTCATACATAATTATATACAACTACGTAAGAAGGTAAATGCAACATAAACTATAAGTGCATAATAAATAACTGTATGGTAGATAAAAATCAGAAAATGCATTAAAATTTGAAAAAACTTCATTAACAGCCACCTTATCGATACAACGGGTATATATATTCTTGTTCTGACTGTAGAAAGTTTTCTATAGCTTAGAAACAGTAAACATATTGTGAAGAAAAGCCCTTGCAAATATGGTGAGTGTTTTTTTATGCGAATCCGAAGTTCCCGGCTTACGATATGTGTGCGAGATGTATAAAATTAATACTGGGTTTTTTTGATTCGAACATATTTATTATAAAAAGGGTTTACCTGAGCTATCAAACAATATTAAATGGGCTAATGACATCACTAACATACAAGGATAAAAAAAAATTCCTCAGCAATCGATAATTATTTTGTGTTATTGGCCAAAAGTGATCATTGTGAGTCAACAAGAGTCAATTAAATATAATAATTAAATAGTTATTATTTCTTATTTATTTATCCATACCTGATGGCAGCTGCTGTTGCAGCAACTGGCTGCTTTGGAGAAGACTGCGCAAATAGTTTCATGTTGCCCCCAAAACGCTGCTGCTGATGATGGTGGTGGTTGTGTGGCAGCTGGGCGCCAAAGTCAAGCTCAGCATCGAGGCTGCGATTGTTGCAGCTAAGGCGACTCACATGCGAGCCGCGCTCCGAGTTGCATTTGGAGCCGCACATTGAGTTGTCGCAAAAGCGGCAACACTTGTTATAGCTAAACGTCGAGGTGCACAGCGTGCAAAAAGAGTCCAGCTGCGATTCAGCCTGATCATCATCATCATCATCAAGTTCAGCTTCCATATCTGCATCCGCTTCGACATCAACATCAATATCCGCATCCAACTGGAGCGTGTTTGCATTGCTGCTCCGATCCTCATCCGAGCCAAAATTATACGGATCACTCTCCGTATCCTCGGCAAGGCTACTGCCCGCGCTCCCCTCTGCTACCCGATGCGGCACCAAGCCGAATCCGCTCAGCGGACAGGAAGGATAGCGGCTGAGGGGAAGAGGCATTTGGCGCACATTGTACTTGCTGGTCATCGATAGATTCTCATTGAAATATATCACATTGGCTGTTCCATTCGGTTCCAGCTCCAGCTCGTGCTCCCCAAGCTCGTGCTCCCTATCCCTTTCTCTACCCCTATCACGACCTCGCTCGAGCTTTCTGCTAAAGCTCAAATCGTGGTATTTACGCAAAAAGGCCGCATTGCAGTCGGCTGCAGTATATTCGTGGAGTTTCTTCGGTTTTAGCTTGGGATGAAGCGGCGAGTATATCAGCTGATGTTGCTGCTGTTGCAGCATTTGCGATTGTGGTACACCATTGTTATTATTATTATTATTATTATTGTTGTTGTTGCTGTTATCGCCTACGGATATGCCGCCAGAGCGCAAAAGATCAAAGAGGCGCTGCTTGAGATCGCGCATTGCGACTGCGTGAGCGCGTTCCCCAGTCTGCAATAATAAAAAAGAAAGAATTAATAATAGTATGCGAATCAAAAATGATGTATAAAATTTACATTTTAAATTTAAATCGCTCATGGCACCAAACGCTAGTCAACAAATGCTGATGCTAGGCAGCTTTTTATCATACATATTGCAGCAATCGTTCGGTGTGACCAGGTAAACGAAATACATCGCATTCACTAAATATGTAAATTTTAGCAATTTCCAACAATATCAAATTAAATTCAATACAAAATTCGTCAAAATTAGTCATAGCAATTAGAGCAACAGTTTTGAAAGCATATTAAAATATTTTTTATAGACGACAATCTTTACAATGCTTTCATAGCAGACAGCCTGAACGAATAATCGCGCACATGCTGATGCTTGATTTTATCGATAGCTCGACGCAACAGCAGTAAACATTGTTCATAATTGTTTATAATAAATACAATTTGGGTAAGAAATGAGATTTCTCTATATTGTAAGATACTTCTCCACTCATCTTTATCATAGACAGAGAGATGAGTTCACAGCGGGGGAACGCAACTCGCACCCGAGCCCAAAAGCACAAAAATCGCCATGTGTTCAAGAACGATTTGCACGACAAGACCCCGCAACAGATTCGACTCAATAAAATGCACGTGTCGACTGTGTGCCAGCGGTGCAAGGAGGTCATAGAATGGAAGATCAAGT